>CEMT01386874.1:0-129350 GCA_900068985.1 Pterula multifida
GTATGGACTATGAGGGAGTCTACTGTATTCACTACGACTCATTTTCCTCATAAAAAACATTTGGCAGTACATATTGACTCGGCAATGTATCCATCTACGGTACAGCCGCTTCCTTCTGAGCAGACTCTCGAGATCTTGAGCTAGCTCAGAATATGCACATGTTTCGCATATCAACGGTAGAAGAAATCAAGCTCGATTTTTAACTTACCTACGATCCAGCAGACGGCCCTCATGATCAGTCAAACAGTAACTGGCCGCATTGAGGACGACTTTGGCCTGTGCCTTCCATCTCTCTCATCCTCGCACCTCGTGCCCACCGCCAACTGCCACTGAACTTATATTAATCAATGGAACGCCGACCACCCGGCACTCCTACACATTTCGCCTCTTCAAGAAACAGTGCGCTCTGTCTACTTTACCATGTCCTTGCTTGGAACGATGCTCTAGGGCGCTCATACGAAGCATGGTGCTTGAACCGTAGTACGGGTTCTCATGTCCTGATCAGCCAATCATGGACCAGTGGCAACTGATGCAATCAATGTAATGGCTACCAGCCCTGTTACTCGGTACTTAGGGCCATGATCGCTGGTATGATTCCCTGGAGTATACACCTCTACCTACTGGACACCTGCACTGCTTTCGACACCCCAACTAACGAGACGAATACGTTTAAAGAAGGTTGGGGTAGTTTTTTTGCACCCTGCAACGGCATGACGCCCCACAATTTGCAGAGAAAGTTGACGTGCATTATCCTACTCTCACACGACATCTTGGAATCCGGAAGGGCTTAATTCCATTTCGGACCCTTTTTACACCTATAAATACGGGACATGCACCTTCCAACTGCTCATCCGTTTTGGTGTCGTCCTCGACTGCCTCTCACAGACACAGGACCCCTTCAATCTCGGATATGATCAGCTTGCTTGTTTCTGTCCTCCTTGCCTCCTACTTTCATCAAGGTGCCAATGGTGCAAGTTATCAACAAATTGAAAGTATCACAGGTCGCGAGTTCTACGATGCATTCACTTTTGAAGCCATCCCTGATCCAACTCACGGACGAGTGTAAGGCGTATACATCTTTGATATCCACAAGTGAGCTGACACTCCTTGCATTCCTACAGAAACTACGTGGACCGTGAAACTGCCACAGCACAGAACCTCTCCTTCGCATCTGACGACACCTTCATTATGCGTGCAGATTCCAGGAGGACCCTATCCTCTAGCGGTCCTGGCAGAAACTCAGTGCGTTTGCGTTCGAACGACCAATGGACGAACGCTGTGATGGTGTAAGCTCTTGGATTCCTTCATCAAGACAAATTGGTAACATAAGCTTGCTTAGGTTCAATATTCGTCATATGCCTGTGGGATGTGGGTAAGTACTTTTATGATCTTTTTTGTCCTAAATGTCCTAAATAATTGCGACCATAGAACTTGGCCTGCTGTATGGACAAAGGGGGATAGTTGGCCCTACGATGTATCTTGTGTTGGCTTTGTCATTCCGCTCTCGTTTCACTCATGTCGCCATTATTTAGGGTGAGATTGATATTCTCGAAGGCATAAATGACCAAGGACCGAACCAAATTACAATGCATACCGATTCCGGATGCACTGTTCCATCCTCACGCGCCCAAACTGGGTAAAATGCCTCTTACCTTATCCATTTTCATAAATTTATGTCGAACCACACTGCCACAGACAATCTATGGGAACCAACTGTGATGTAGCTGTTACTAATAATGTCGGATGTGGTGTGAGAGATAGGGATGAAAGAAGTTATGGAAACGCTTTCAATAACAACGGTGGCGGCTGGTGAGCATCTTGACATTATCGTTTAAAATCACTATGATGAGTTCACACTGAAATGTCAGGTTTGCTATGGAACGCTCACCTTCTGGGGTGAGAGTATGGTTTTGGTCAAGATCTGGCAATGTCCCGCAGGATATAGCCAATGGCGCAAATAGCATCAATACCAGTGCATGGGTAAGATTTCAAGTTCTCCAAAATTCCCATGCATCTGACCTTTCTTGCGCCTAAGGGTCGACCAGTTGCATACTTCCCATCCCAGTCATGCAACATGGATGAACATTTTGCTCCACAAAACATCATGATCGATCTCACTTTCTGTGCGTACATGTACTCTTTGACTGACTCAACACGTGAATATTTATCTGAACTAATGTAGGTGGTGATTGGGCTGGAACCCTATACAGCGCCTCAGGCTGTCCATCAACCTGCACAAGTAAGTAGACTTGAGTTTTGTCTGTTCGACTCGCACTAAAGGTATTTCACGGATTGTGATTACCAGACTACGTGAACAACAATCCCTCTGCGTTTAGGAACGCCTATTTCGATTTTGCTTGGATTAAGGTATACGCCTGAGCCTTGAAGGCTGAACGTTGAACATTTGAACTATCAACTCGTTCGGTGTCCATTACTGGTACCGCACACTCTAGCTAACATGTCTAGGAAAGACAACACAAGGACCTTTTTTACGCATTGTACTCATGACATTTCTTGCATTAATGGTGATTGATGACCAATATCGATTTCAGTGTCTGAATCCCTGCGTTGGCAATCGTTTTGCCAGTAAAAATCCATGCGCAGACACTTAATGAGCAGCATCAAGTCCTGAAACTACTCTCAGTGTTCATGAACTCGATATCGCCTAGCTCATGTCTAGCTTTCAGTCGGCGTCCCATAGTAGTCTCTTGTCCAACTGAAATCACAGTTTGAAGTGAAGAACCAGCTACTGACGGTGGAGCCTGTTGCAATCTTGAAGTTTGAACGCTAACCATCTGCTATTTCCTGTTTCCTGGCGAGATGGGGTTATGATTCTGAAGCAACCGCTGACTACTAAGTAGCACTATCTGCTTAACTGGATGGAATGATAAGCCGGACTCATCGGAGTAAGTAAATGCCCTTTGGCCATTTCAAGGGGTCATTGACGTGAAAGATATATACAGTAGTTCATGATACTATTTTGCCAAATTTCTGATATATGAGGGACATAAAATGCAATAATCAAGCCGACTCTAGCTTTAAGGCGGGCAATTACACCAACCCAATCAAGTCTTCCAGTGGGTTATGTAATCTCTCTTGGTCAAACCCGCTTATCCATTCCAATGGGTTTAATGTCAATGCATCTAGGTGATCTACACGATTAAACGCTAGTACAGCAATGGCACATATACTAGGCTGTCCTTTTTGAGGTTTCCTCATGAACACTATGAAAGCCTGGGTCGTCACTACTCAAGGAGATCCCCTCAAAGTGCTTGAGCTGCGAACTGACCATCCTCAACCAAAATCTGCCGACCTGCCCAAGGATGCAGTCCTTGTCAAAGTGACGGCTGCTGCGCTGAATCCAAGGTCATAACACTCCTGATGATTCCCTAGATTCAGTAGCATTAACACGGTGTCTTTGTAGTGGATATATCCTTATATCTTCGGTGCCCAACTTTATGGCGAAAAGGCCAGGCGTGCCGGAATATGATTTTGCGGGGGTCGTTGAAGATGGTAATGGTACAAATTTCGTTAAGGGCGACAAAGTTTACGGTGTAATACCACCTCGTACGTTGATTTCTCTGCACCATCTCTCAAACTGTTATATGAATTACCCCACACAGCACTTTCGCTCAGGACTGGCCAGGGTGCGCTTGCTGAGTATGTCTTTACTCCAGCGAGATGTCTTGCACGTCAACCGGATAATGTTTCCGCTGTCGAGGCTGCAGGTTTCACCATGGCCGGATTAACAGGTGAACTCTCTGTTGACAGGGCAGGACTCAAAGAGGGCCAGACCGTCTTGGTCCATGGTGGGTCTACCTCTGTTGGTGCTTTTGCCATCCAAGTAGCCAAGGCTCGGGGGGCAAAAGTTGTTGCCACAGCGTCTGGTAGGAATGAAGAATTTGTGAGGTCGCTTGGTGCAGATGAAGTAAGCCCTCCGACTCCATGTGAGATCTCACACCAAAATGAATGTTGCTTCCGTAGTTCATCGACTATACCCAAGAACATCTACCCACTTACCTGGTCAGGAACCCTCCTTCACCAAAGTTCGATGCTATCATCGACGCAGCAGGCTCGGCCTTCCTCGATTCAACATACTTCACCAAGAGCCCAGCATATCTCGCACCCGGTGGCGTTCTCGTCACTGCAGGAACCAAACCTAATTTCTTTCAATGGGGAGGAGCTATCAAGAGCCTGTTCAATGGGTATTTGCTCCCAACCTGGCTCGGTGGAACTGAGAGGAAATTCGAGTCAGTTGCAGTTATTTACCTGCTGTCTCATATGGACCAATCTGATTCATCTTCTGGAACAGTATTTTCTCGTTGGTTTTCGCTGATGGCATGCATGATAGATTTAATGAGCTTGTCCGCGAAGGTACGGTTTGTTTTAATTCCTCCTCCTTATACATAGCTCACTTGCTTCAGGCAAAGTTAAGCCTATAGTAGACTCAGTTTTTGAATTTGAAGATGCAAAGAAGGCTTATGAGCGTCATATGGAGAAGCGAACGAGGGGCAAGGTGATCATTAAAGTCGCCCAAGGTTGTTAGAATTTGCAGGTTTCACTGTACTAATTGCAATAAAGACAATGAGTGGGCAGCTGTAAAGCTTGTCGAAAGCTTCGGCTAGATCACAACCAATACGAGTTTTTTCTTGGGTTTATTGCTGGTGGTGGTAGTTTAGATCTAAGGAGTACATCGTGAGCAGTAGGTTTATATACTAGAATGGTTTGTCCATATTTGATAAAGGTAATAACAAATAAAAGGGAACATATGGCGACTACAAGTCAGGCTACCCTTGGCTCGTAGTCTAGAATGTATCTAGAACAGGGTAGATAGACAGGTATACGGGCAAGAGGTAAGTAATCCCTTACAGCAGCGAATTGTTGATATACTCAAGTCAACCTCTCATGCACTCCGCCCCTCAAGCATTCTTTTTACGAACAAAAAGAAGTAAAACGACATGAGATTTAAGCCTGGAGCCTAGTTCTAAGGCATCAGTGATGCAGATGGAGAACACTGAATGTTCAATATTCAATACTTACTAGACAAAGGAGTGCCACATGCTCAGGGACAGTGCGCGGTCATGTGGCTTTCTTGTTGTCATACCTGCTTACTGAGCCTTACTCACTACAATAGCATCACAAGGTTCGCCTTGGAAATTGGCATATAAACCATTCATCCCACGCCATTTCCTGATGTTTTCTCACAGACACTATGAAAGCCTGGGTCGTCACTACGAGAGGAAACCCCCTCAAAGTGCTCGAGCTGCGAACTGACTATCCTCAACCAAAACCCTCTGAGCTGCCTAAGGATGCAGTCCTTGTTAAAGTAACAGCGGCTGCACTGAATCCTATGTGAGTTCGTTCCCAAAATCTTCTACGCTAGCGCTTAGAATGGATGGCGTACCATTTTTAATGCAGCGGGTATAAGTTGATGTCTTTGGTGCCCAATTTTATGGCCAAGAGGCCCAGGGTAGCGGAATTCGACTTTGCAGGAATCGTCGAGGACGCCAATGGCACTTCGCTCTTCAAAAAAGGCGATAAAGTTTATGGCGTAGTTCCTCCTCGTACGTTGCTCTTTGTGTACTACTATTATACATCTCAGCACATTCACGGATACCCCAAATAGCAATTGGGCTCAAGAATGGCCAGGGTGCACTTGCCGAGTACGTATTTACTCCAGCAAGGTGCCTTGCACATCAACCGGATAATGTTACTGCTGTTGAGGCTGCAGGACTCACTACTGCAGGAGTAACAGGCGAAGCTTGCATTGATAGGGCTAAACTTGAAGAGGGCCAAACTGTTTTGATTAACGGTGGGTCCTCCTCTGTTGGTGCCTTTGCTATCCAGGTAGCAAAGGCTAGGGGCTTGAAAGTAGTTGCCACTGCGTCGGGAAGGAATGAGGAATTTGTGAGGTCGCTCGGTGCAGATGAAGTAAGCTACCCTCCCGGAATACATGAGGCGTTGAACTAAACAAAAGGACGCTACCCTCATAGTTCATCGATTATACTAAAGAACATCTCCCGACTTACCTGGCCAAGCATCCCCCTTCACCCAAGTTCCATGCTATCATCGACGCAGCAGGTGTAGCCCTCCTGGATTCCACTTTTTTCACCAAGAGCCCTGCGTACCTTGCACCAGGAGGTGTTCTTGTCACCGCAGGAACTACTCCCAAACTTTCTCAATTAGGAGGACTTTTCAAAACAATTTTTCACGGCTACTTACTACCAGGATGGCTTGGTGGTACAAAGAGAAAATTCGAGTCAGTTATAGGAATCTTCAAATGTAGCATTGTCCTGCATACTAACTGGGCTTGTCTCGAAAACAGTGCCTTCACATTGGATTTTGCTGATGGCATGCATACTAAATTCAACGGTCTTGTCCGCGAAGGTACGATTTCCGATGAGTCTCTATCTTAGCGTGGTCTCATGCATACTCTCTTGGCCCTTCCAGGCAAAGTTAAGCCATTAGTCGACTCCGTGTTTGAGTTTGAAGACGTGAAAAAGGCTTATGAGCGTCATATGGAAGGGAGAACACGGGGTAAGGTGGTCGTTAAAGTTGCTCAAGATGCTTAGCCTCTGTGCGTAACAGAGATAGGTGACGGACTCTCAATAAAGAAACTACCAAGCAAGATGGCTACAGTCTACTTAAATTTCAGTCTGTACAACTTGAAGCACCGGTTCCCGCTCTATCCGTTGTTTATCAAATGATTCATAGTGCAATGTTTGCAATCGCTAATGATGTCCTACGCGAAGTGAGGTGTGGAAGATACTAACTGAATTGCATGCACGGATACGAGGTTCCAGCCACAGTGGCAGCAACACAACGCAGAGTAATCGCATCGTAAAGCCATCCGTAATTCACGGGGATCCACGTCGATAAGATACTGCTGAGGAAAAGCTGATGCATGTGGGTGGTGAGTCCAGTGCATTTCAACATCGACGGAATCCGACGGCAAATGGCTAGATGTTGTTGACACGATTGAGATCCCGGACTTAGCTTGGTTTCTAGTCTTACTATTGTCGATTCAGTACACTTAAATCGTCAATATTCGAGCCACCAACGTCATTAAACACTGGGTTCAAGTTGGTCCATTGAATAATTATCACTATAGGCGAACTAACCATAACCAGCAGATATTTTCTTCTCAATGTATGTCAATGCCTAATCAGCTATTCCTGTTTGAGCGTTGTGACGGCGCTTGACCACAAGTAATCTACTCTACATGGTGCAAGTTCAAGTCAATTCCTACTGTTGTAGCGCAGAGACTAACATCTTCGAAAATCTATCAAGTATTCAAATACTATCTGCTGCAATCCCCACAGCTCTAACCTACCTTCTGGCACTATCAGGACCTTGACTACTTAGTGCTCAGCGCTTTAGCATGAAGCCAATTTGAATGAGGACGGTCTTAAGTTATACGCGATCATGTGATGAGCGTTCCCCATAACCCGCCGCGTTACAAGCATAGGTGCCCAAAGAATAAACATTGGATAAGAAAAAATCTATAGATTTATATGGAGCGCCTTCAAAGGCATTTACTATAATGAAGCTCTCCATGCTGAGTTCCCCTTGAAGCGAATGTGACTTAACCTAAGACTTCTAAACTCTAACCCATAGTGAGTCAGATTGTGGATGATGTACTCTAGTACTTACTTTTAAACTACTGTGACAGCATCTACGAGTCAGGAGGCCTCACGAATACCGGCTGCTCTCCACAGAAGGCAGTCCAGGATTGACGGACTCCGAGCTGAGAATACTAATTCGAAAACAGGGTATGAGTCTGTATTCTTGGTACTGGATCGCTGCTTTCTTTTGCTAGGCATAGTATCTGCATCGTTCCAAATACACGTGGCGATCATGTAGCAGTATTCAATTACGATTGGTGGAACTTCAGGTATCTCTCCAGCCCCAAGCCTAAACGACGCCAAGTTCTTGCTTGTCCAGCTCGTGGTGGTCATATAAATTACCCTTTGAGACTCTGACTGATGTATCAGGACTTTGACTGCTCAAGGTGATCATTTCTCACGGCCTTGATGAGCTGAATTAACTATAGCATCCCCTTGGAGGAAAATTTTTCCATTCTGTCGAAAAGAAATGGTCCCTCTTTCTTGGCTTCCAATCTAGTAGGCGAAGCGGGTCCTTTGGTGCCACTGGCTTCCAGGACTCTCTCTATTGGTTCTTTCTGGTAGCTGCATCTAGGTTCGGCGTGTGCCCAGCAGTGTATACGCAACCCTGGAATAAACTGCTTCTCCACTTGGCAGTCTGGTTACTTTCCTCTCCTGATACAAGTAATCTACTGGGCTGCTGGGTTGGATGGGAGTTCCCACTTGGTCAACTTTTTCTTACTTGGAGCGCGCCATCCTCAAGATGTTGACTTCATTCCTTGCGATCATAACGTGGGATTTTTTTCTTTTGAAGTACTATCTTATTCCTTGGTGAGCTCTGGATGCTACTTACAGTCCACTAACTAGGATGCCTTGCATGGTTGACCTATAGAGTCATATTGTTTCCGAGCTTGAGATTTCATGTTGGCACCGTACTCTACCTTGTCAGGGCGTAGAATGTTGTCATTTCACGAGCAAGCACTCATTCTATCTCCCGCGACGGCACAAATGATTGTTCACATTTCAGAACAAGGTCAATCAAACAAACTTCAGAATATAACCGATTTTGTCTTGGAGATGTCGAGCATTTTTTTGGTTTCTATATGACTGGCCAGTAGCTTTTTTTTTTCCCCTTCTCAGCCACACTGATAACATGAGTTCCCCTGGTTTTCGGACAGACGGAATTTCTTTACTCACCACCACCACCACCATCACTGTTCATTGATACTTCAACGCAACTGCCAGGGCAAGCCTGTAATCTCAGAATTAATTACTTCATGTATGCAACGCGCAGTCGAAATCGTTTTGCACGATGCGAAAGACGCCGACTTTATTACACTTGATTGAACCTGTATATAGTAAGCAGACATTCCAATTCCGACCGCGAGCCTTATCTTTCTTGATTCGGGTTCAGATATCCTGAGGCTTTTCCGGCCTAACTCAATTCAGACCGCCTTCAGGTCTCCGCTTTACGCGGTAGACCCGCGACTCTGATGAGCAAACCTGTTGGGCGGTGTGCACGTGGTGGCACTATCGGTGATCGATGAGCGCTTGGCGGCTTTATGGTCGGTGGCGTCCTTACGGACATTGCCTGCCTCTGGTAAAGCCACATACCAGTGCATGAAGGTTCCGCAACCCAGGAGGCCGACCGTTAAGGCCTTGAGGCTTACAGCTGTTGTATGGTCTGCGCAGTCTCGACTCTGGACCTTATGAATGCGAATCGCCATGGTATTGCAATTAACTTACTATTACCAGCCATGCCAAAGATATGGTACCCCACCGAAGAAATTTTATACGAGTCTATTTCCAGTCGATGTGTGATGTTCCTTTGGGGTCATGATTTTTATCGTGCCTTGGATACATCATTTCCATTCCACATCCCGTCGTCTATCTATATCATCTGAGATCCGGATTGAGCTCCCGGTTGTAATAAGCTCCTCACAATAACTCACCCACCACTTGTGGCCACTACTGTGTACCAGTGGAAGAAGATTCAAGAGTAAGTAAAATGGAAGTTTTCATTTTTTATTTTTTATTATTTTCTTTCTTTATCCTCGCAGTAGAAGTAGAAGATTAGGCAAAATTGAAAAAAAGCCTATGGTGAGAAATAATGAGATGTATGTATCAGTATGTAAAGCCATGTTCACATTACTGGATGCCGGATAGCCAAAGCTGCACTGCTACTACCACGACTGGGCTGTTGTTTCATATGAATCTGTCAAACTTAACACACTCCTCCGCCAACACGTTGCCATTGTCTTCCCTACCGTAAATTTACAATCATGCAAACCAACATGCTGAGATTTGGTTCCTTGGTGGCCTATCATCCTGCTTATATATTTCACCATTCCAAGGCCATCTTGCCCTTTCCTACAATTCATTCTCTTCCTTCTTGCCCCCATCATCATCATCATTCAAATCATGTCTCGTCCTTCTTCTACCTCCTCTAAGGCGACCCAGAATGGTCTCAAGAGTGGTGGCGTAGCTGTCTACTGTGGTTCTCGCTTAGGCAACCTGCCTGCGTACCAGCTCGCCGCATTATCTGTTGGTCGTGCCATCGCTGCGGCCGGCCGACCTCTCATTTATGGAGGCGGAAACAAAGGCCTCATGGGCACGGTCTCGGGTTCTGCAATTTTGAACGGCGGCAAAGTCGTAGCTGTATCGCCGTATGCCATCATTTCAAAAGGCGGCGAAGGCCAAAAGACCGACTATAGCCAAGTCAGCTCAGAAGTGAGGAAAGCTCTAGAAGTCGAGAGAGATACTGTGAGTCCCATACTTTTCGCCACTGGTTTTCCTTTTGTTCCTCAGCTGATGCATATTCATTTTTTACCCCTTGTCACACAGTCAAATGTAGAAGTGGTGCGTATTTTTGTTTCCACCAGGCACCATCCAACCACCATGGACTGATTCCTTGATTCACTCAACTCCCCTGTATCTTGATCTGTGCAGATCGTTGTCAACTCTATGCATGAACGCAAGGTAAAAATGGCGAAGCGCGTTGAAGGATTCATTGGACTCCCAGGAGGTTTCGGAACCTTTGAAGAAGTTCGTCTACGTATCCCCATAAATCAAACTCTCGATCTGATTAATTCCTCGTCTTCATCAGGTGATGGAAGTGACTACCTGGACCCAGCTTGGGATCCATGAAAAGCGTCAGTCCCCATTCAAAAATGCGGGATCTCGTCGGCCTAATTCTTTTTTCTTTATTCACGCAGCTACTGTGCTTTTGAATGTCCGTGGCTACTATACTCATCTCCGTAACCAGGTACTTGCTGCCCAAGAAGCCGGTTTCATCAGCGTGGAGAACCTTGGACTCCTGATATTCGTTGATTGTCCTCCTGGCCAAAACGATGAGACATATGACTGGGGCAAGGCCGCTCTGGATGCTATAGACAACTGGAAAGGCGACGTCGTACCACTCTTTGACTGGACTGTCAGGAGGACAGAAGGTGAGAGAGAAGAGACTACAGGTGGTGACGCCATGCAGTCAACTTAAAATTTCACCTTTCATACTTGAAGGTACCCCTACAACACCTCTGTATCAACCAATGCATGCACGTTTATGAACACACCACGAGCTTTATTGGTCCAAGACATAGTGACTACTTTCGTAATCACCTCTTTTTCCCTATTTATGGAGTGGGCGGTACAATTTTTATTACGTATCCTACATATTTCACCTCAATAGTAATAATATACCTGTAGAGGTTTTGTGTCTAATTCACTGGGTAATAGCTGCAGGAATATCATTTGGCGATCTGGCTTTCGCCATTGTCGGCTCTATCCTTCGCGTAGGATCCATAAACTGTTTAACTATCTCATCTGTGACTTTCGCTCGATTCTACAGTGTTACAGAATAGGGACCGAACCAATAGCTCGTCAGTTTCTGGCCTAGGAAAGATGAAGTACAGAAGCGAAACCCACCTCCTGGAATTCTTTCACAAACGCCTGCAGCAATCCTATACATTTAGCTTTCAACTGACCTGTAAGGAGGCTGCCAGCCCGATAATCCTACGTAACTCGTTGAGTTGGCCCTTTCATCTACGCATTGGAAGAGTTACTTACTTTCCCGATTTGGTCAAGCTCATCGTCGCCTTCTAAGAAAAATTTCAGATATTGATAGGCGACATCGACCTCGGTATCGCCTCCTTCGCGTCTGTGCTCCTCTTCAGTCTCTTTGCCACCACTAAATCCATGTCGATTGATCTTATTTTTGATCTGATTTAGTGTGTCTGTCATGAAAATACTGCTATTAGGATCCGATGCCGACATCTTGGTCTGAGGTCCTTGCAAAGCTGGGAAGAACTTGGAATGGATGAGGGCTGGTTTCGGGTATTTGAGTTTGGTGGCAACATCTCGTGTTAATCGGAAATAAGGATCCTGATCGATCGCGCAGGGAATAAGACAAGGTGTCGTAGTGGTGGTTCCGAATATCTGGGGAAACGAGGAGGAAAATGAGGGTGCAGCCTGGATGGCAGTGAAGTGAATTTTCCCAATGTTGTCACTGTAAGCCGCAGAAGACATTAGAAGATGCAGGTTCCACAGCATGTTCTCCACTGTGCACTCACGACTCGTTGAAGCCAAACGTGGCTTTCGCCTGGTTATATGATATCTGCCGAGAAACCTTGACAATATTCGTGTAGAATGGGCCGCCGACGAAATCGAAATTACTGAATATGAAAGTCTTCGATAAATCAAAGCCAACAGCAATGATATCTCTGGCGTTTTGTGTTGAGAACCCTCTTGTTTGTTCTGGAGTAAGTTGCTGCTTGAATAGAAATTTCTCGTCATCTGCACACCGCAAGGGTTAAGTAAAGTGAACGGAAGATCATGGGAATATGAATTCCTTACCCGTTAACTGGATAACAAGCGGTACTTGGAAGACATCCTGCAACCATCTGGCAGGTCATCTAAACGTATGTAAGATCGGTCTCATTATTAGGGCTCACTTTGTGAAGACGAATGGAATCATGTGCCCAAGATGCATGCTATCGCTCGATGGTCCCCGACCAGTGTACAAGAAGAAAGTTTTCCCCTGCTCAAACCGATCCAGAATCTTGTCGAATTCGCTACAGTAACAATCAACACACCTCGGATATTATACATCAGAGCAAGATATGTAACAAGAAACGCACCGATGCGAGAAGAACATGCCTCTCCGTAGGAAGATATGAGCCTTATGACCAGTCAATCGCTCAAAACGGTCAAGGAGAGCTTGGTCTATTCTCCTTGTACCAAACTGGTCAATAAGTTTATCATAATCGATTGCCAGCTGTTTTCCGTCGGAGGAGACAGAACCTTGGACGTCCCAAGGGGTGACGACTTGGTCTTGTGGTTTAGCATCCACCGCTGCGGGTTTTATCGCTGAAGCTGCAGGAGATTCTGGGTTCGTTTGTTCGCTAGTCATGGAGATCGGAGGTTGAGTCATAAACTTGGAAGGGATGTATTGCGATGAAGATAAGCACTAACATCTGATCAGATTCAATCATTGAGTCGGATATTGTCAAGCATATGCTAACGGCCACATGATGTTTCGAACCTTTTGGCGCGTCGCGTCGCGCTCCTGATTTAATAAGTCCTTTGTGCGAAGAAAGGGAATAGTAACATATCGGGTATTCTCGCATGTATTATAGTAGAAACAGTCCAGATTACACCAAGGGAAGGATTATATGTGGTACCCGTTCTAATGGACTAACCAGAACTTGAGCATCAATGAGATGGGTAAGGAAGTAATAGCTTAATCAAGCGATATTCGTATTGTCGTGGGGATAAAGAAAAGTACTGAGCTCAGATCGGGTGATCTAGACGCCGGCCACAATCCTAAAGAGCAACATGTCAATGAGATAAGCAAGTAGCAAAGAAAGAGAAAATCGAAGACGAGGGAAATGTACGTACTCCTCAGCCTTATTCAATGCCACAATCATTGATTGCACCTCCTTCCTCCTACTGACTACATACTCCGACTCTTTCAACAAATCATCCAGCACTTCAGGCCTGTACAGCTCTTGCAACAACTCTCTCTGGAGATTTTCCTTCGCATGGTTGACAAGCGTCAGCGAAATGGCTTTTGGAACCATGTCAATCATCTCGCGTTTCACGATGTTGAAATAGGAGTTAATAAGGAGCTCTGTATGATGTGATGAGAGTGAGTGGTGAGTGATGATGCGACTATTGGATGGGGGAAGACGTACTGATAACCTCTGTCTCCATCGTTTCACGTTCACTAAGCTGGGCCTGCGGTCGAATAACAGCTGGTGGCTAAGAAGCATATAAACCGATGACCGACTAGGCATACAGAAACAATTTACCGCCTCCATAGCCTGTGCACCCTTCTTCTTCTGTATCTGACTTTTATTGAAGAATGAACCAAAGAAGCTAGGCTCCTCCTTCTTCAGGTCTACATCCAGATCCTTGTTATTATTGACCCCTTGCAGTTTCTTACCGTCGACGGGTTGTTGAGGCTTGTTCGCGCTCAGCCGTTCGGTGATTATCGACATTGCCTACAAAACCATTAGTGGGGTAAAGATGAGAAGATGAATGGTCAAGTTACCCTGTGGCCATTGAGGAAGTCGGGATGCGTAGTGTTGATATAGCAGGCTTGCATACTGCAGGAGGAGTATAAGTTCGTGAATACAAGGCCAAAAAGTTGTCCTACTCACGCGACCATATCCGTGACGAGTTTGGTGGTGGGAGTCATTGACTTCTTGAAAAAGTTGATAACTACAGCATTAAATCGGTCTTTGAGCGCAGGGAATCTTTTAAATGCTTGCTGCAAATAGACCGATAGGAATCAGAGAAAATTCACAACACCAACAGAAGGAGAGAATAAGATGAAAGAGCAGGCGAAAAGGCCCACGCACTATTTTCACCAAAAGCTGGTTCAGAATCCGGCTAAGCTCGTCGTAGATAAGCTGACAGCACTTCAAGCTGGGCTCTTCTAACCGCTTGATCTGCTGCTTCACAATGGACTCGAACGCTGTCGTTCCCACAAACAATGACGGAGTAGAACCCTGTAAACAGTATGAGAACCAGAATTGCCATAGGAAAGAAAGGGACAAGAAGGAGAAAGGCTAACCGAACTGTTATACATGATGGTCCTGATATCCCCATCCTTAACCTGATCAAACGGATCGATACTCTTCACCCCATTATTGAATAACTCATGGAACACAAAACTAATCCTAGCTCCTCCACTCAGCTCATTCAAATTCAAATCGTTCGTGTTACCATCTATCGTCGTTCGGAACTCTGAGGTGAATTCTGTGATCACGGACAGGACGACGTTGCCCGCATTGTCATCTCCAATGCCACCTCCGAGCGTAACGAGTTCAGCGTTGTACTTGGCAAGCTGCTGGGATATACGGGCTTTGATATCGGGGAGGGTAGCGCGGATATGGTGTAAAAGAATCTAGATTTGATTGACAAGTAATTGAGAGGTGGATCGAGATGGGATCGAAGTGGACGAATAGCGTACCATGTTGAGCTTTCTGGCAAGGAAAGGGGTACCACAATACTGAGATTTGCCCCTGTAAGAATGGTGGTTCTCGAAGAACTCTCTTTCATGGTCGAGAGCAACACTTATAGCCTTGTTGGTCTCAATATCGCGTTGACCACGGTTGACAACAGGAACATAACCCAATCTAAGAGGGATGATTCGTCCAGCGAGAATATCTACAACGTCAGTTCCTTTGTCCCTGTACAGTATCAATAAGAAAAAATTGGTATCAGCAAGCGTCCCCGACTAGAAAGACGTAGAAATATATCAATGCGCACATAAGATCAACCTTGGTCAAGACTCCAATTGTTCTGGTGCCCTCAGGGTCCACCTCTCTTGCCAACTTCAGCCCATCGGAGTTCGCCAAATCAGTGTTGGCAGCTGTAACGGCCAGAATGATACAAGCAGGTTTCGAGATATACTTTATCAACATGTCCCTAATCTGCTTCTCAATATCCTTCGGTTGATCGCCCACCGGTACCTTGGTCAACCCAGGGAGATCGACGAGGGTCAATGTGAGTACGTTAGGGGAATGAATCCGTAGGTTGATAGGAATGGGAGATATGCCTGCGTTGCGACCTGTTTTGGCTTCAGTGTCACGGACAATCTCGTCTCGTATTTTATGGAAGTCGTAGAACTTTTCTCCGGGAAGATGTAGAAATTCGCCCCATTCGTCTGGGTTGGCGGCTTTGTCTGTGCCTGATTGTTTGCCATTTATTTGAGGAGCTGAGGGTGGAGAGATAAGTTAATACATATATACGGGGAAGATGAAAGAAACGAGAACGGACTTGAGCTGCCACCACTGGATGCAGCTCTATTGATAAGCTGAAGAACCTACAGAATTGTTACATAAGTCGTGCGCTGCCGAGCTTGAAGGAACAATTACGCACCAGAGGACGCCTTGTGACAATGCCTGTTCCACGAGGCAGGAAATCCCGTCCAACGATGTTCTACAAGATTCATGGTGGTGAGTCTATGCAATAAAGATAAACTAAACAGAGAGAACAAACCTCGAGCACACTGCTCTTTCCACTGCTCTGACTCCCAAGAACACATATCTGAGGGAGGTCTATCTGTGCAGTCGAAGAGCCAACGGCCGTGAAGACATCTTGGAGTTTGTTAATAACAGAGACAATTTCAACACCAAGTCCTGCTGAGCCTGTAGACATAATCTATAACAGAAGTGAAGATGGCGAGGGAGTAAGAAATAAGAAGGAAAGCGCAGTCTGACAGATGATGGCCTCTGCAGAACTGTCTGTGGACGCGTACTGTACAGGTGCCACAATGCTTTACGTAAGCATGAGTGAATGCGCTCTATGATTATCTCTCAATATGACATGTTCAGCAACTCAGTAGACATTGGAGCATCGCTTTCAGTACGATAGCGAACAAGTATACAACCATGTATTCGAGAACTCCCTACTCCATCATCCAAGAATCAAAAGAGCAAACACCACAAAATCACCGATGGGAACTAGCGGCATCAGCCGTAGTTGAGTCTGAAAACATCGTTGTAGCTAGAAAATTATCCATAGAATCAGTTCAACAGTATAGAGCAAAAGATGGTGATAGGTGACTTACACCCAGTAACTGGTTCCATCAGGAATGAGTTGGAAGCACTGTGAGAACTGCATCGGATTCGACTCTTCATCCACCTGTGGGGATAGAAAAAAAATCAAAGTCTGATGTTAACAATCTGCATCGCAAAACAGGAAGATGGAAGATGAATGAGTATGAGCGCACAATAAGAAGTCCCGTAACAAGGATAAGAAGGGACTGTATGTTGGGGTTGGATGGCTGGGCATCGAGAGTGGTCACTTTATGTTGAACCTTTGCGAAAGGTAGACCCTGATGATATCGCCAATAATAAAGTTGTAAGTAATGTGCCATACAGAAGATATATGATTGAGACTGACGATCAGTTTCTCCATAACAAGCTGAGTGCCCCGAAATGGTTGACCTTCCCATGTGAGTATTGAAATATCTCGCTAAAGATTTGTGTGTAAAAGAATGGAATGTGAAGCGGTTAAACAGAGAACTGACATATAGGCTACGCAATGCTTCTCTGTTCGTGTCAAAGGTATTATAGTAGTAATCGGTAAATTGTTTCGCTACAGTCTGAGGATCAAGTGCAGCAGCGTTAGGATCAGCCATGATAGTGCAGGAAGGAGGCGAGGATTATCTGGATGGGTCCCGTGACCTTAACTACTCCCATCTGATCACTGCCAACGACGACGAGAAGGAGAAGGAGATCAGATTCAACTTACTCCTCATCACCTTACTGATCACGACGGCGGAAGACAGTAACTATCAAAACCATCTTTCTGTAACAATGTCTTCCATCTCACCTCCCACTCCCGTCGACCCCACTCCCCAGCAACCACGACCATCAATGCGACGCAAATCATCCGCACAAACTCTCCTGTCCTCCTTCAAATCTCCTCCTTTGCCAACACCAACCCCTGCCTCCACAACCGTACTCAGTTACAATCACGCATCCTTGTCAGCTAATAGCAGTACACCCATACTAGTGCAAAGAGAATGGGACTCTCAAAGTGTTCACTCAGACCAGATGAACTCTAGTTCATTACACGGTGCTGCTACTGGTGCAAACAACAGCGCGAGTCCTGCCTTGGCACAAGGCGCATCAGTAGACTATATCAGGGACTTGCTCCAGAAGAGGATCATCACGTTGACGTATATAAGGAACATACATCAGGGGTGAGTTGCTAGTTCGCGTTTGGACGACGTGTTGGACGACGTTTCACGGAGGGGGTTCATAAATTAATGTATTGAAAGAATTTACCCTGTTTTATAGACAGAGTCATTGGTTTCATACCGTGCTGGTATCAAGGCACGACTTGGACAGAGTTTTCAACACCCAGGACATGAAGAAACGGTACGCCTGTCAACCCCTTGGGTAGCCTGGATTTTTTAAAATATATTTATTTTAAAACAAAATCCAGGACACACAGGTTCGCTACGCTTGGAATGTCCCTGTCCAACCACCTCGATATCCAGAACCCCAATGACCTCCTGCGGGCTCTTCTCTCTACTCTATCTGAGTATGACCAGACGAAAGAGGATACAGACAAACTGAAGATGGCACGTACAACTTGCATCGTCTTCATTGCACATAATGTTAACCGCACTCATTTGTCACCACAGCGATTATTCAAAGGGAAGAATAAGCGACAAACAGGTGGATTTGCGGAATATACCACTGTCTCATACAACGACGCAGCAGATACATCATGCCTGGTCACACCAAACCTTGTATGTACTTCAATCCTCCTCACTTCAGCTTCCTACCTTCTCTAATCTGAACTTCTCCTTTAGCCCTTCCAGCTAGACTATCATCAAGTTCTCATCTCCCTGCTCGACATAATATCTGAGGCCTACTACCGTATTTCAAGGTTCCTTGGTCCATCGCCCTTCCCGCGAGAAAACGCACAACAGTATATGCTAGGACCTCTAGGTCTCCTTACACCCCAACCCGGTGTATCATACATTTTTGGCAACTTCAACAACATACCGAATCATCCTTATAGTCATAATAATAACACCCCATATATGGCATCAGAGAGACAAGATGTAGGGAGCTTATGGAGTATTGCGAATGGGGTGAATGGAGGGATTGCAGGCTCTAGAGTACACCATGGGAATACCGCTACAAGTCCACCGGCTACGAGTTGGACCCAAGCGATGGGAGAAATGGTGTTAAAGGTCGACGGAAAGTTCAAGGTTGTACCACTGTTGTTCTCTCTCTTGCCTTTATGTGTGTGAATTAACTCAATGGATTCACACTCTCCTTAGAAAATCACATCAATGCTTCTCAAAGAACTCGACACCTTTGCACGGAATTCAATCAAAGAAGAACTTGCCTCGCTCGATCCGCTACTCCAAAATGCAGGTATACCGGCTGGACAAGAGGTTTACGAATTTGAGTGAGAAGAGAAAAAGGTCGCGAGTCTAAAGAGGTCCTTTAGGATTATGTGGGTTTGGGATTTACGCCCTAGGGCGTGTGCATAATTATGCCTCCTCCATTCTCATGAGAGGCAGGGATGAGGGAGCACGTTCGGTGCTGCTTATCACACTTGCCATTTGCGGGGGTTTATTTCCGCTCGCATGCGGGAGCTATTGGGACCATCGACAGTATCCCGAGTTGGACGGATTTAGTTTTATTATTGGGCCAGATTTATTGTTTTCCCCCGGCACCTTTGTTGGTCTTCTTTTTTTCTCTTTGCTTCTTATTCCCGACAAGAGGTAATTGTAGTCTCTTAAAACTTTTCTGTTATCTTTTTATTATCTCCATCGTTGGTTTGTCTTTGGATTCATTCACATTGTTGTTGTATTTCTAGTAACATACTTGACAACCGGATCATAGAATGGAAGGTATCATTCTTCATGATGAATGACATGTACACATTTATGAAGGAACAGAGCGCAGTGCGAACACATGGTAAGTTAAGCGCCCTCCACCTAGAAAGGCATAGAGGTGAACTGAGCCACGTATCCGAACCCCGGACACAGCAAATGAATTATTCATTTGTCAAATGTTTTCCCAGGGGCCAAAGGCCGCTGCGGAAGCAAATTGTTACAGTAAAATGATGTGGCTTGACAGATGCATCCGGCAGAAATCCGTCCAAGAGAATACAACCAAAAACGCTCGGGATGAATTCACAGAAAGATTTCTTTGCTCAAACGACGTGTTTCTGCAGGTTTCCACGTTGATCCATGCATCAGCGCTAAAAATGCAGAGATGTCGGGAAGTAGGGAGAAATCTGATCAAGGATTTATTGATGAGGCAAGGTGAAACGTGAACCCGGCTGATGAAATCAGGGATGACGACAAGGGCCACGCCACCAAGCATAGATTTAAAATCACCAATCACAAGGAAATCATGGATCATGGATGTGATTGGTGGAAGCTGTGTGGAAGAACCAGAGAGGGGTAAATTGAACTTAACCGTGGGGAAGCAAGGGAAACGCAGTGTCAGAGAGCCGAACAGGTAACAGCTTTGAAGGGGATGAAGGTTCCGGGAGATGATGAACCTCAGATAAGAGGAGACGCTCGACAAGTCACATGGAAGACAGGACCAAGAGAGTGTTTGTCTTCAACGATGAGTAAGCGGGTGGCCAAGCGGAGTGGCGGGGATTGAATAAGCAGAAAGCTGGAGAGGACAATAAAGTGATAGACATAAAGGCGACTAACGCAAGTTTGGACAGTTTAAAGGTGGAAAAGGAGTCGAGAAAGAAAAGGGGGAAGGTGGAAAGAAAAAGCTGATGATCCGAAAGATTATACCATGTAGTAGTACTTGGGCAGTGCGCTGGTTGTCATGAACACAAAAGATGTAAGTCGCCATAAACTGTGGATATCGTTGAATCCTACTTGCAAGTCATTCTGCACGACGAGCAAGAGAACGAGAGAGAGAGAGAAAAGAGAAAAGGAGGTAAGGGGGAGAAGCAAAATTGAAAAAGGACAAGTGGAAGGAGGAGGTTCACGGAATCAAGCGTGGGCTCAATCGGAGTCATAATAAGCGGAGCTTCAATCTGAGTTTGAATTTCATTGGTATATAACAGCAGCAAATGTCAAATATTTGTTCCTTACCCCCACGATCGAAACTTTCCCACGCCCCTAAAATTTTTCAATTGAATATGTTGCCCACACGCCAAGTCACTTTCGGTCGTTCGAATGTCCCTCTTCATCAACAGCTCGCGTACCAGCAACGTACTCAACAGCCTCAGCCTCAGCCGCAGCCTGCCCATGGCTTGGCGTTGCCAGGATCAGCGTATTCCCCACAACAATCTACTCCTCTCTCTATCCCCGTTAGCTCAGGTCCTGGACCTTCACCTCTTCGTCAATCCCATCCACCTTCCCCTCCCCAATCCGAAAGTTCTACTGGTCCCTCACCTTCCACCCCCGCCCCTCTCACACTCGAACAAAAACATATTACTGCTGTTGAAGGCATCGTCCCTACCCTCCAAAATATCGTAGCAACAGTCAATCTCGATTGTCGTCTCGATCTCAAAACTATCGCGTTGCACGCTAGGAATGCAGAATACAACCCTAAGGTTTGTAACTGCTTGTTACTATTAACGTGGTCGAGCTTTGGTTCCACGTACTTTTTGTTTTGGTATTGTAGCGTTTTGCCGCCGTTATAATGCGTATACGTGATCCAAAGACAACTGCGTTGATATTCGCGTCGGGCAAGATGGTGGTCACTGGCGCAAAGTCGGAGGATGACTCTCGACTCGCTTCTCGCAAGTACGCTCGGATAGTCCAGAAGCTCGGTTTCGACGCGAAGTTCTCTGAGTTTAAGATACAAAACATTGTGGGCAGCTGTGATGTCAAATTCCCCATTCGTCTTGAGGGTTTGGCCTACAGCCACGGACAGTTCAGTAGTTATGAGCCAGAGGTGCGTCTTTTATCCTATCCTCATCCGTTATTATCACGTTTCTGATACCTCTTTCAGCTCTTCCCTGGACTGATTTATCGCATGATCAAACCCAAAGTGGTGCTACTGATCTTCGTCTCGGGCAAAATCGTGTTAACGGGTGCTAAGGTTTGTTGGACTACTCGTTCCAATCCACTACCCCTCATTCAGGATTTGTCTACACCAGGTTCGAGAGGAGATTTATTCCGCGTTCAACACCATTTACACTGTGTTATGCGAGTTTCGCAAACCGTAGCGTTTCGCTCAATTCCCCCTTTCTTTTCTTCTTATATTCTCGATGATGGGTAGGAGTGGATCAAGTAGTGCACGGACACTCTGCCTTATGCCTCATCGCTTCGTTTCTTCTTGTTCACTTTGGCTGTTGGTCTTCGATATTTCCTTTTGCCCTCTGCATCCCCATCAATCCTCTCCAGCAAGCAATATTTTGTTACTACACAATTCATACGTACACTTTAGCATACATATACCTATTCAAATCATGCAATGTATTATACGACACTGACTACTTTTCAGTTATTGTGACTTGTGAAGTCCCTCTGCAAGTCAGCATAGGCTGGCTTAGCCAATGTGTGGATTTGAGTGAATGATCGCGTCTTCTCTTCTCATCATTCACGTTGGTTCTGCTCTGGCATGGATTTCTCTACGTTCCTTACCCATATTAATGACGCGATCAATGTCGAAAATGGACCTAATATTGCGTATATGCTGAAGCCTAATGCTCAACATACTAAAGATCTGGTGAAAGAATTTAGGAATCCAACGGTACGTCTGATGATTTGCATTCAAGTTATAGTAACATATCCCTCTCATCTCCACATCAACATGCTCATATTCTTTCTCAAACACATCACACAAGGGCTGACTATGTGAATTATCCAGTAGTACCAGTCCTTGATAGTTCGCTACCGTAACAGCCTTGTTAGCCCATGGGACGAGATCGCGGTTCGCTACGTGTTGATGTGTACCCATATTGCGAAGAAGAGGTCGATCGAGGCGTTCAAGGAGGCGTTGGAGATGTACAAGTGAGTTTGTGCCCCATACTATGTATATTTTTTTTCCACGACGTTGTGTATCCTTTGAATTTTGGATTTGGATTTGTTGATGGACGTGCTGACAGGTCTTGATTGTTTATAGTACATTCTTAAGACTATTCGAGAAATCGACGGGGTGGTTGTTGCAAGTCTTGTTCGCGTTATCTCAAGTTCTGAGGGATTTGGCCCTTGATGTATGTGGTTTTGTTCGCTTGACTACAGTTGCTTTCCACATATGTCTAACTAATCTTTTCTTATTGCAGGCAGAGGCTGAGGGACAGCTAAAGAATCAGTGGGCACCTGGGGAGGGCCCGTTGCAGGACGCAGCTCGGACTGTGACCAAGGGCTTTACGATCTGCATAACGGATAGGTCTGTCATATCTTCTGTTTCTGTTCCTATGGCACAGGAAGCTTATATGTGTCTGCTGGTTCAGGCAAAACCCGATCAATGTATCCCGAAAATGGGGCGTATACTATCTTGCGGCGCTGGTATTCAAGTTTTACTTCAAGGTAAAAAAGGTATTTTCTCGACTTTTTGTTGGCTGACCTGTTTTTGTCGGCTGTTATAGTTGAAGCAGATCGCCTTGTCAAAGAACATTCTGAGGGCAATAGACAATGCCGATTTACCGGCGTTGACTACTTATCCCAGGTCACATCAAGTCCGTGTTCTGCTTACCTTGTCTTCATGCTTTCCTGTCCTACTCTATCGGGCTGATTGTGGGTATCTAGGTGGCCTACAGGTATCACCTTGGGATCATAGACTTTATGAACGAGAATTATACCAAGGTACGAACCCGTTTCCCCCTCGCTCTTGAGCAACAATAGTTATCTAGCCTTTGAATAGGCTGAAGAGGAATTAGCCTTCGCTTTCTACAATTGTATAACATCTGCAACAGCGAATCAAGAGTAAGCCGTGTCTCCTTTCCGCCTCGTTCCTATGTTGAAAACTCAATGAGTGTGATTGACCAGACGAATTTTGACCTACCTTATTCCCCTCCGGATTCTTCGTGGCTTGCTTCCATCCCAAGATCTACTCGCTCGCTTCTCATCTCTAGAAAAATTATATACACCCTTCGTCAAAGCGATCAAAACTGGGAACGTAAAGGCGTATGATGAGGCTTTGGATTATTGGGAGAAGCCCCTTATGGCATTGAATCTGAATTTGATTTTGGAACGAGCGAGGGAGATTTGTTTGAGGGGACTTTTCAGGAGGGTGTAAGTGTTGTATCTTCCTTTTATCTCTGTCTGAACCCTTAACGTTCCGTGCGGCTAGCTGGCTATCATCATCAAAAGCAACTCGGATCCCCATTTCTATTCTCTTCGCTTCACTCAAGGTATCAGGCATGTCAGAAACGAGCCCCGCAGAAGCGGAATGTTATGTTGCCAATATGATATTTAAAGGATTTATCAGAGGGTATATCAGCCATGAGAAGCAGATGGTGGTGTTAGCTTCGACTAACGCATTTCCTTGTCTGAAGGATAGAAAGGAGCCATTTATGATGCTTAGTTGAGACGGAAATTTGTATGTGATATGTACATGGATCTGTACTTGTTGCGTAGATAAAGTATGCGGCATATGGTTGTCCGACGGGTATGTAAGCGACCACACGGCTTACACAAATCCTGCAAGTGCAAGCACAGTGCCAATTATATCGAGTCGCTTCTATGCCCAACTCAGGCAGCACAAGCTCACTACTCCCCAGAGTATCCATGAGTCTATCTCAGAAGCTTAGGCCTTAGTCACATATGCGGTTCTCAAAACCCTTAGTAATCACTAGCACTGTTTATCGTCGCTGGTGATCTTCCGTCTGAATTACTACTGTCGATTCTTCTGGAGTGCATTCGCCTCCACAATCTCCCAATTTTCAAGGTGGTTGGTCGGCAAGACCACGTGCAGTTGACTATAGTATGCACATGTTGGCGTACTGTTGCACTAAATTGCCCAGCGCTTTGGGCTTGCATACCGCTCAATCGTGCAAGCACTTATCCGAGATGGTAGCGAGGTCCAGGCAGACTCCATTCTTTCAACTGGGAACCCGGACAAATTAGACAGCAATAAAATGTGCATATATATCTTCCTTTGGCAGCAATAACGCGTACCGTTCTCCAAGCTCTTTGCATTGAATGATCCCAGCATATTGTTTCAAGAACAAACATGATAAACCACGCCGCCACGCGACAATCAGCAATTGATTTACATGCGGACCCCCTCATGTTTCCGTCTCGTCCTTGATACTACGCCAGAACGCACATCTGTCGTCCAACGCCGATGAGATCACTTCAACCTTGAGAGCAGAGGGATTCCACACGATCCTTGGACTACCATCCTGAGACGCTACAGGCTATGGTAAAAACAAAATCGGTCAGCGCTTTGTCTGTCGATTTATAAGGCCAATGTGACATGACGACGTACAGGCCATGGGTCGACAGCAGAAGGAGTACCATCCGTAACAAAGGAAGTGACATATTTTCTCATTAACTCAAACAGCGCGTTGTCGTCGCTATCTGCAGGAAGACTCTGAGGAAAGCCGAAGAAGGCAATGAGTTCAGACCCGTGCGTTGTGCCCAAACTGACTCCATCGACTCTCACACCAAGTCGGGGATTATCGTACCTATAGTAAGCCAGAGCTACGTATCTTATGGAGTCCGCATTGAAAGGAGCAGGGACTTACGCGAACTGATACGCTGACTGACCGAACTTGTGTCCGGCACCAGTGATGAGCATGGCGGGGCAATTGTATCTCATCTCTCCATACATCTGTCCAGATTGCCTGACCAGCGAATTGTTATACATATCGATAGGATACAGCTCAAGAGCTTGGTTGAACGAAGCTTCAGTAAGCCCAGGGAATTGGCCTTGTAAAAACCGCAAATTATTCATTTCCGTAGCTCCTTCAGTGGAAGGGTTTGCAGAACTATCTCGGATGGATAGATACCACGTTTGGCCTTCATCAGTGTTTGAGCTGCAATCCTTTGTATTAGCATTTGCATGACAAAATGTGATAATGGACTGGACCGACCCAAAGAGAACAGGTACTGGAGCAAATGTTCCCAATGTAAAAGCTTCAATCGGTCTCAAATTGATGAACTTGCCATCACGGATGGGCGCAAAGAGAAAGAGAGTGGCCCCGCGTTCGGATGCAATTTGAGACCATGCGGTTGCGAGGTTGTCGCCGCTGACCGCCCTTAAGCAGCTCATGGTATCCAATTCTTCATCAGTACATCCACTGTTCATATACACAGTTGACATGGATTTTATGGAGAGTGTGCAAGCACACGTACGCCTTTGCAGCAAATGTGTCGAATAGTGTCCTGATGAACGAACTCGAAGGATCGGGTAAAAAGTTAAGTGACGGACTATCCCCCATCGCACCGCGGAAGAGTCTTGTCCCATCTCCTTCGTTTCCTATGAGCTGGATGAGATTGTAAGTTGAGCTTCCACAAGAGGAGTAGTAACCATCGTACGTGAAACATGGTAGAACCAGCACCTGCTGATTCCCCCCAAATAGTGACCTTACTAGGAGAGAGATGGGTTAAGATATGTAGCCCGTGCATCATAACGGAACTCACTTCGGGTCTCCACGGAATTGACGGATATACCTTTGCACCCATTCAAGTGCGGCACGCTGGAATTGGCTCGTGAGTAGATACAAAAATGAGCACCTCGGATATGAGAAAAACATACCTGATCTAAGAGTCCTGTGTTCATATCTCCGTTTGCAGCCACCTGTGGTCCAGCTAGAAGAATGTGTCTGAGCCAAACCTCTGTATGGTTATGTACGCTACTGACCGAGGAATCCAAGAGCACCTAGGCGATAGTTAAATGTAACAAATATGAAGGGCTTGGCCGTTGTTTGGAAAAGTAAGTTGGGTAGAAACGGGTTGGAAGATCCGGAGTTGAAACCGCCTCCATGGAACCAGACAAGTACTGGTAGATTGTCTTCAGAGGTTGAAGGCACGTATACCTAAGTGAGAGAGTGGGTGGATAGTCAAGAAGATAATAATACACCCGTGGGAGGAGACCACAATATAACATACATTCCCAAACAGACAATCTTCTGAGGTGGATGAGGTTTCTGACCGAGTTGCTCCGACTTGAACACATTGTTTTCCGAACTGCACTCAACTTTCAGCGCGAACAGGAGCCTAGGCACGAACAGGACTTACTGCTGCTGCTGAGACAGTACCAAGATGGCTCGATGGCGGGGAGACTGGTGATCTGAATCGCAGGTTTCCTACTGGGGCATCTGCATAACGGATACCTAGATAGGATGTAATTGCACTAGATGCATTTTTCAACCCGATAAATGTTCCATCTAAGGTGAAAGATCAGTGAAATTGAGAGAGGAAAGAGAACGAAATGGATGTACAGTCCAAGGTAACCTTCTGGGAGGCAACTAGAGCGACCAAGGTAACTAGTTGGGTGAAAAGTATACTGTTTCGCCAGTGAGATAGCATCGACTTTTGAAGGGCTGCCGGTTGAGGTCACAAATCAAGGGAAACGCAGAGAGTCCGCCTTCATGCCATCTGGCCCATTTATATATGGAGTATTAGAATAGCTCTCCCAGGGATGGTGCTATTAATGATACAGTCGGATGGCCAAATACACCCGGTGCACTTCGATTAGAACATGGCCCCTGAGGGATGCAACCTCAGATTAGAAAAGCGATGAACGAGAAACAAATACCTGATGTTGTCTGACCCTCTATTAGTATTACATAAAGACATGCGTTTGGGCAAGATTAGAGGACGCCGAAACCAGAGTGGGGAAGATAAGTATCAGGACGAGTATAGCAAAGGGTGGATATGCACAGATAACTTTTGCCGAGGCTTAGGGAGATGACGCACATCAATCGTGAGGGTCTCTTGTAAGTGTCATCGTCGTATACTACCAAACCATTCATGCTGAAAGTTCAAACATCACTATTTTGAAGGTTCTGTGCTACAATCTCAGAGCGGCCATAGAACTTCGATCCATAACTGTGCTTCAAGAAGTGTACAGAGGTAATAATCTGACGAGATCACAAATTGCTGCTGCTTTCCTGACCGAAGACAACCCTCATCTGCTTTCCGAGGATAACCCCGCAGGTAGTAGGCCTTAAGGGGCAAATATAAGCAAAGCACCCCATAAAACTGAGAGAAATGAAAACTTTCTGTCCTCGAACGCACTCAGAATGATGCAACTCGGCAAGCATTGGTTAGTAAGGCTATCGCAATGGATATAGATATGGGCTTGCGAACTGATGTGTAAATCTGAAGCGCAAGAACATGTGCAACCCGGAGTTGAAAAGGCGGACAAAGGTAAGTGCCATTCGAGTCAAAGTCTTACTGTGCGTATCGTCGAGCAAGAAAGCGAGGTTTTTGTTTGCCTAGGACTTCAGCAGCGCACTGGAACTCTTTTCATCAAGAAGCGCCAGATTGAGTTCATACTTTGAGAGTTCTAGCATGCCATGAAAAATTTAGAGCAGGTCCTCGAAATGGAAAACCCTTTGACAGAGAACTGATTTGACGGAATGGATGCATGCCTTGACGCTGGCAAGGAAGAGGACAATAGCACGGCGGTAGTTACCGCAATGGAGAAGGTCAGCTGGACACGGTTCTGACAGCAATCCCATGTGTCACCAGCGACGACCTTGTTCTAGTAAGAGTAAAAAAAAAATGAGTGGGGAGTCCAAGTTTGCACCTGAAAATCCGGGAGATGATTTGACCCGACGATGAAGAAGTAGGCTGTGGCCGGGAAACCATACGGTAATCGGGCGTGGGCCGCTGAACGGCGGTCGAGCTTGCGTGGGACTGAACGGGATAGGCTAGTCAGCTGCCTTACAGTGAACATGTTTGATTTGATAGCGTTTTACATATACACAGAGGGTCAAAAGATTCAATATATCGTATACACTGTTGCCGCTCTCCTGACTGGGTACGATCTTATCAGTTCTACTTTTTGAAGATAGTCGCGAATGTGGTTCCAGTGTAACTGAAGTGAAGTTTGCAGTGTAAAAAAATCATTCATTGATAACAAATCTGAGCAGTGGCTCACCCAATGAAAGCATTTCCTGGATCATCAAACACACTGCCAAGACAAATTAAGAAACGATAGAAGCGAAGCAAGCGATTGTACGCACATATACCCACGGTCATCTGGCAGACCAAGGTGGGAGTTCAGGAATTTAGCCAGAGCCTTGCTATATTTCTCATTTCGCTCATGATCCAGATTACCAAGACTGGTCTACCAAGATCTATGAGCTGGGCTCGAAAAAAAATGACAAGGTGCGAAGAGGAGACTGACGATACGCAGTTGAAAGGCAGGATCGAAGGTGCCATTGAAGGTTAGATTCTCATTGTGTGAGTAGCAAACTGAGATATATGACTCTGGCTTTCCTAGGATATCAGCACCGAACTATGGAGTATGAGAATTCATTCCTGAGCTTTCTGGGCCGAAGAAAAGACACACTTTGGAGAATTCGAGGATAAAAGCTTTCAGTTTGGGGTTCTCAAGCTGAGCGAATAACTTGTTAGGAGAGTTAAATGGACATTCAAAATGATTGAATAAGAACCTTGACGTTGGTGACGAGGTCGAGGTAAGGCATGGTGGTGGTGGTGGTGGTGGTACGTTATGAGAGAGAAGTGGGAAAAGCTATCTGGACAAGTTCTCATAACCGTGTCCACTGTGTTTCCCATGTGTCGTCATCCTGTGTTATACGAGAGAAGTCAGTCGGGTGAAAGGTGTGAGCGGATAAACGCGTGTCAGTTCGGTTTGTGACTGAGATAATCGGCAATTCTATACTGATGTTGATTCTCCGAATGCGAGTTACGATGAGTCCTCTTTCAAACACGTCGGCACCTGCTTCAATTCTCTCGCCGTTGTGAATTATCTCCAGTAAGTAGTCCGAATGACTTGCTCTGAACGGTCACAATAAGGAATAGGCTTAACAGGGAATGATGTAGGCCGTAATACCTGCTCATGTGTGCTCAGCTACCCGTCATCAATCAACCTTGTTCTTCATTCTGTGCAGAAAAACAAGACCTGCTGTGGACAACGTGGGTATGTGTGATAACATACACTGCAGTTCCATAGTAAAAGATCATCATCTGGAACTTCCACAGATCTCTTTTAGCTTAGAAAAGGCGACCTTTGATGATGCAGTGAACTTATATATGATGTGAGGTTATTGGATATTGCAGTAAAGACTGGTAAGTACTAGTACAGTATACTGTAACTGTTACCACGACTGTGCTTTCACTTCATTTTGTTGTTACAGTAACTTGGATTAGCGACCGAGGACGACGAGGGGATGAGCGCCTTGAAGTCGGGTCCTTTGGCTGTCTTCCGTAACAGGTAACCTTGTTTTTCTAACTTGGACCCAGAACAAAAGCCTTTGACCCTTGTTCCAAATTTGGACATCACCCATGTTGCAAGCGTTCCTCGGGCGATCCAAATACAAAAATATATATAAATAATTCGACTCATTCGCTTGCCTCTCCGTTCCGTTCCCCTCTCCCCTACCCAGCTCATGTTATCATCCGAGTCTTTACTTTCCTCTTCCTCTTCCTTTTCTTCTACAGAGAAACTTCCCATTCTAGTCAGTCCAGTTCCTCATTTGCCTTTCCTCCTCCCCTTTTTTTTTGGTACTGATCATCTAACTCAGGAGCGCACGAGTGCCCATGGTGTTCACAAAGTAAAATACTCCCCGCATCAGGAGTGGGATTATGTCCTTGAGAGTCCACACGAGCCTATCGATGTTTCTCTGGCATTACCGCATTATCGTGCCCATAATCAACCTGTGTCCTATCGAATGGGCATGCTCGTAGCAGCTCAGTCCAAGCCAGTCAAGGTTAAAGTGGTGAGCACACCCATGGCCCTCATCCTGTGTCTCAGTTCTGAACCATACTGTTTATTTAGTGCCGTCAAGCATCCCAGAGATCCAAATTCTTTCTCCACATACAAGCACAAACCTCTGATGTCACCGTCTGGTTACCATCCGATTTCAAAGGACGGATATCCCATTCCTCAAAAGCTTGCTTCTCAGCCGGGTTCGTCAACCGTGTTATGCGTAACACCCGCTTTAATGAAGGTGTACCCGTGGACGAGTGTATGGAGGAAGACGAGATCGTGATATCTACTCGCGGCAAAATTACACTCCGGATGTGGAACGTCAACACTTGTATGCCCGAGAACACACAGAAGGAGACCTTAAGACGGATGTTTGGTTGCAAGCACCGATCTCCGGAGACGACTATCGACTGGGATTTCCTCCTCGAGGACTGATGTTATCTTCCGTTCACAGCAACCGCGCACCGCCTTCGTTCTGCTTTCTGATTCCTTTTACATCTTTTATTCTTATTTCTCGCATCAGATACCGTGTTTACCTTTCTTCGTTTCTTCATGACGCACGCTCACCTATGTTTTTATTCTCATGTTTTCCTTGCACGCATTGTAGCATTAGCCACCAGGTATGCATTATCACATTGTCCCCTCTCCACGATGGTTGTAGCATCACTATCCGTACCTCATGGTATACATATCTATCCTATCATTATCATAAGGCATACGATAATTTTTTCAATTTGAACATACATAGCTGGTCTGATTGGTATAGCCAATGACATAGCCAAAGTCCCACGGCAACCGGGAGAGGCAGTAACTAGCAACTAGGCATGGGCAGTGCTACTTCCTCCTTGATCTACTACTAGTAGTAATAGTACCAGGGAAGGTTTGTTGTCATCCGCGACGCTGCTAGGAGCCTCCCGACCTGGGCTGGGTTACTGATCATTTGATCCCTCCCATTTTTGTCCTCAACCGCTAAAACCTTTTCTGTTGCCACGTCTTATCCAATTCATCCGATGTTCACGCTCTACTACATGCTATCGCCTCTCCTCGCCAGTTTTCAAAACTATACGTCTGATCCCTTGTATACAAGTGGATGCTGAGAATTCTTCCTTGCACAAGAACACGAACCTGCCAGGATTGAGCCCAAAAGCGGCTGCTGATAATTTGTCTCGGAGTGCCTTGGCCTGGAATAAAGGTTTTTATGAAGCGTCTTTTTTTTTTTTTTTAGAAGACACGTAAACGGGGTTGGCTTGGCTTACAAGGACCTGGTATAGTTGATGCTCTCACTTTTCCAGGGATATCTCAGATCTAGATCGCATGGATTAGTGCCTACGTCGATACTGCCGTTGCAATTCTTTCCCACTCAACTTGGTCCTGGTAGGTTGCAGGAGCTACATGACAGAACAGAGATTACCACTGTAATAGTGCTAGCTTGCAACTTACTGGAGATGTTCCTTTCTTCAGATAAAGGTATGATGGATCCCTTCTCTGGCTCAACTGCTTAGCAAATGTGGTCCCTTCGTATTTTTTTCCCCAATCTTAGAAACTGTTCTGCAGTGCCTTGTTTTATCTCTTAGACTTGCTGTCCGTACCCCAAGACTCATCTTATAGGCGTCCCAGACAGCACTAGCCTGAGGAGTGGTTATTGAGCGTCAACCCCAGGCCATTACCTCAATAAAGCTCCCATCATCAATTCCAGGCGGTCCTCCCCGGAGTGTGAATGTTGTCGTTCGGATTTCCAGTCTCTTCGGAGTGGAAGGCGGATTGACAAATCAAGAGTCACTACTGGCGTTCCGTCAAGATCGTACGAGTTCCGCTGCTAAACCCCAACAAACCAAACCTATCGCATACCCATCTGGCAGCTCGACAGGATATCATTCTAACACTACTCGATTATCAAGATCCTCCGGATGAACTGCGCGCATATTCAACCCCTTCTTCCCCAATCGTCGTGTCTGCACCTCATAGCAGTGAGCGCAGCAATGATGCTTGCTCAACTACAACAATACGCGTATCTGGCATTTCATGCTCGCACAGCTTCACTTCCATCATACAGACAAAACCTATGAACTGTCTTCACCTCCACCATATTGATAACAACATACCTTACGAACTTGATGGTAGCCTCCGACACAGAATCTGACTGTCTCCATACCAAACACAACGCTCACTTCATATCTGCCTAAAGAAAGGGATAATGCAGTCAATGCGGCTACCTCCGATCCTCACCGTATTCCTCTTCTTTTTTGGTAGATGTGCGCTATTTTCAAATGCAGATCCTCTTTAAATCCATTACTGTGTGTGGGCATGGTCCTGATTCCCTGTATCCACCATTCTGTCGACTTACACAATCCAGTCTATGTTAGTAACTTCTTCACTAGCACATCTTCTGCAACCCTTAAGACCATCGCTGAATCCTTTCGTGTTACCGCTTGCGCAGTAGTCATATCGCTTCTCTTGCAGGTTTTTAAGCGGCATCTACCTTTGGCAATGACCCATAGTTTCATTCCCTCAGATGGGAAAAGAAACAGACCTACTCTGGACACTATGCTGGAAGCTTCTTTGACCATATCTCCCTCTGGAGGAGTGCTGTCTTTACGTGTTTAACAACGACCCTAGAGCATGGTCAGATTTGGCGAATTCCTGGTACCCAAACTGAATGGAGTCCATCCATCCTTGTCCTTTGTCCTCACGTGGATAAGAAGTGTATCGAGGACGAGATAGCCTCAGACGTACTGCCTTATTACCCCGCACCAAAACTTCTATCAATCAGTGAATGTATGGTTTCTGCCAAACAAGGCAGCGCGCTACTGAGCCTCAATCACCTTTTGCAAATAACCATCCTCACCCACTGTTTGCCAGTTTTCGACTACCATTTCATCATTATCTTGTTATCTTGTCGGCAGGTCGTTGCAACTTTTGGGCCTGAAAGTACCAGATATCGCCATACCTGCACTTCTGTTTGTTACCAAGATTTCGTATGGATGCGCCCCCCTTCAGTCTCTCCAGTATTTTGCATTCACGAACACCTTACATTGCTGCTAGAAATCCGGGCTGTATGTTACTTAAAGCGTAATTTCATATAAGTACTTACTAAAATCACTTCTTGAGTCAATATGATACATATTTTGATTCCACTAGTATCACTGAACAGACTTTTTCTTTCCAACGGATATCACCGCGTACGCGTAACCATCATACGAACCTCCACAAATATCATGTGACCGTGAACTGGTTGATCAAGTTATCAACAGAACCTCCGCTTAGCTCTACACTAAACTATGGGATGCCACAATGAGTTTCTACAAAAATTTTATATACTGAAACTTCTTTAACATCTAGATCAACTATGAACCAAGGCTGTTGTTCAATAGAGCATGATCAGTGAATCGGCTCAGTTTTGCACCTGCACCTAGGTGGTTTATCTGAGGCACATACTGCGGAGTCGATATCTTCGCTTGACACGCTATTACGTGTCTCGTAGACTAGGTTCTACTTAATTTCTACGAAGCGTACGTGGGCCACGATCCTTCGATTAAGCTAACCACAACATGCATGATATACTGGCTCCTGGTCCTTGAGATGTTCGTGGGATCAAGTAGTCGTTGTTCTAGAGGGTGGACCATCGGCTCCTCACCTGGTTCCGCCCTGATGATCTTCTACTCCTATCCTATAGGCGAATCTATTTTAGTATTCTGGCATTCCGCCTCAAGTATCAAAGGAGCTCCTGCTGTGCTGCCTCGGACCATCGGCTGTTATTTTGAGTCTTTACGTTCTATATCTTTGTTGTTTCAACACTGCCAGCTCAACTATAATTTTTACTATATCCGTAGCTTTCTTTTCATTTGGCACAAACACTCATCATGGATTATACACTTGGTACAGGTCCGTCACAATCACAGTAGCGGAGGGTGCCGGACTCCAAATCTCTAAAGAGCATTATTGATCAATGATGATCTGCTGTGAGCTCTCTTTATTTGTCTATTTCTTATAAGCTCTCAATTGTACCCTAGAGGCGCAACTCCGACAATGAGGCAAGTTGATCATTTGCGATAGTAGCATCTATGTTACTGCCTATTCTCGACAAGTCATGGCGGAAGTTCTTCAGACTTCGAGTCCGTACCAGTATTAATGACCCAGTTCCAGAAGATCTTTACTTTTTTTCTGTTGGCCAGGGCGATTTCATTAGGTTCGGTGATTGTGAAATCATTGATTGCATCGCATAATCGCTGCTGGTATCTCACGACTTCCTCGCTCAAGTCGCAAATGTAAGTTGAATCAACTCATGCCGTATAATCTAGATCTAAGCTATAACGTCAGCGATGTCGATACTTATCTTCCCAATCCACGGACAATCTCCCGTTCTGAGGATCAGATATACCTTACACGATGTGGGACACAAATAGAACCTTCATGAATCACTTTAGGAAGCTGCTCACCCAGGCCTAGCCTTTCCTCAGTCAATTAACAATATAACCCCCTAAAGATATCAGAGGACCTTTGCTCTCCCGAGGTAGTCGGAATCAGTGGTTCAAGAAACGGTCTTGTTAAACTACTTCAAGGATTCGTGGTAGAAGAGAGGAACTACGGAATTATGGCTTGATTTAGAAGCTATGTTTCTTCTTTACGCTAATTCAGGAGCCTAGACACGCTTCCAGGGGTATTGCACCAGAACGGGTTAGTCTTTCCCATTGTCTAGTGTTTGACTGCACCACCAGTGCTGCAGCGACCATGACGGATACCGATGCTAGTGGACGGCCCATACCCCGATTTACTCGTTTGCATAATGAGCAGATTCTCAAAATAGAGCTGCCCTGGAATGTAAACTCCTTTCGGAACGATCTAGTGATACAGGAGACGGTGGACTGACTCAATCGTATCCAGGGTCGGCTTTATCAGCGAACTTTGGTTGCATACCACTGTGCAACGTTTTAAAGCTTTCTGAGGTGGTCTCCTTCGCATTACTTATGGTCCGACCATCTGATCCTATCGTTTCGTCATTTGGCTTCCGGCGCTAGTTTCCTTGCTATATTACCTACGCTCTCTGAGGGATCATGGCGCTGTTGTTGTTTGTTTTGAATCTAAATGCTGTGATTAAGGTGTAATCTATTTGCGAGAAGAAAGCTATCCAAAGGTCAAACAGCTGCAACGACGCGCAGCCTAGTACTCCACATCATAAGTGACTTGATATCTTCTGTGTCCTAAATGGGGAGGCGTGGGTACGCAGAATAGCAAACTGAATTCAATCAAGCAAATTTCCCACTGACACTCCCTTCTTCGTCAGGTTACAGTTCTATCTCGTGTTTCGCCATTCCCCGCGGCATCGGTTTTGGTATCATAACTCTTTGTGATCTTGTCTGGTGCTCAACCCGTTTTGATCATCTAATATAACTCGCCAACTGGGACTGGAACTCCAACAATATCTCTTATGATCATCAACCGTCATCCTACTTAAACCCCTAAGTGCACATCGTCCCGCCTCTATCCCTGACTTGAAGCGGATGACGAGCCTATCCCACATTCTTGCTGCATCCTCAGATGCTGATGATCTGAAAGCAAGCTCTGCCGCCATTGCGACATATTTACGAATCTCAGCGCTCTCCATTGCAACATACGAGTAAGTAGATCAAGATTTGCGCTCTGTGGGCACGATTCCTCTAACTTTCTAACTTGAAGCTGGGCTCGCACTTTGCCCACGGTCCTTAAGATCTATAATGAGCAAAGACTAGGGCGGCGCATCACGTAGGTGGCTTCGCATACTTTCAAGGAATGTCGTTCTGAATTTGCGATAGCATGTCTGGAGCCTTTGTGTTCCTCATACGGTAGACAACATGGCATCTTCATTTTCAACCAGTCTTTGACTACAGCTCTTTATTATTTCATAGGCAGGTCAGCATCATCGTCCTCGTGGCCAGTAACGTGGGATTTTTTGCAAAAATCAGCGATAAAACGTGCAACTGGTACTACATCTTGTCTCCCAGTGCAAAAGGTCTGGCCGCTTTCTAGGATATTCCCTATTGCGTTTCTTCCGCTCGCTCATGGTAAAGATCACAGTATTGCAGGCAATGGTTTCTCAGGCAATTCTTGGCGTAAGGTGGGCGCCCTCCTTGTGTTTCCGAACTCAAGCCCTGTACAGCAGATCGTGTTACTTATTCCCTCTTTTTCTCACCAGGGCTTTCAATCTCTCTCGGCGATCGCGGCATGTTGGATTTTTCCTTGGGGCTTTGTATGTCGCAGCAGTCATCGTGAGTTAACGCTAAGTCTGATTGCTTACTTTTCTCATGTGAAAAATGTCCGTAGCTTCAGGCAGTACCTACTGTATCAGGCAGAAGGCGTAAGTCTGAAGTTGCTATCCTTGTCATGGGACGCAACATGGCTTGACTCGCTTTATGCCTTAGCGGTCGACAGATCTGTCACTGATGAGGTGGGTCGCCTGGTTGCTCTTGTGCTACTGAATGCGGCTTATTGCATCTAGACAAAGTCGGTAATTCCATCGTCAGACATACCTCCAGGAATCACTTACGTACCACTGAATCCCCTTTTATAGCTGCTTGCCTGTTCGCGGGCCCACAGACAAACCGGTCATGGGCGGCCCATTCGCATATTATGCCGTCGCAATTGCTTATGATACGATTATAACAACCACTGGTGTCTACTTCTTGCTGAAGTATAAGCGGAGCACGCACGATTCACTGTACGTCAGTCAGTGCATAGTCTCTTCATGGCTCATAATTTCTGCTACTCAGGATGATGAAAATCAGTAACATGTAAGGGTTCCAACTGCAGCTTAGGCGGTCATTGCAAGATTTTTTTTTGCCCCTACTTAGGATGCTTTCCGATGGCATAGGCTACCTGGTTGCGTTGACTGGTGCGCGTGTTTATCCCAAGCAAATACGGGTGCTAGTGATTAACACAACTTCCACTTGCCCATAGCTGTCAATGTTGCCAACCTTGTGATGTACATAGTGTTCAGCCCCGACCCGCAGAAATCCGTAAGCATGTTCGGCTTCTAGCCAGTCTTATATCTCATGAAAATTTGTAGACCGCTGTGTCAGTTGGTTGAAAATAGCTATTTCTCATTCACCAGACTCACTGAATGTTCAGGGCTTCTCTCGCATATGTTTTTACATGGATCATGACTCAGAGGCTGTTGCTACATCTGTATGGTACGTGTGGCAACCTCAATCCACTAAAGCCAACTGAGGCTTAACTGAGCTGTGCAGCCGCTTCAACCGAACGAACGCAGCTCCTTCAGCGCATACGGCCGATTAATACATTGGCGACACTTTCATTTGATCCAAACACGAAGACTAGACAATCTGAACATCCTGATGCACGATTTTCCTTTTCCACCGGATCGCACCACCCAGAGTACTTCATTGATTCACTAGACCAAGACGACTTCGTGACTGGAATTCCAAAACATCCTGACACTACACTCAGTCCCAGCAAACGCATATTTCATCGGAGTATACAAACCACCAGAAGCTTCAACTTTAATATATTCCGTGGTGTAAGGATTGTACCTGAACGAAAGACCGATGCACAGACTTGGAATGGTCGGCCAAACGGTATGGGAGAAGTCAACCCGGTCACTCTTCTCCCTTCAACTTTCACCCCGTAGTCACTAGTGTATTTTTGCCTTAAAGTAATCCACCCCCTCTCGTGATTTATCGTATTACTCGGACTGTTAACCATGTATTATATTCACGTTGTACCATTACTACATTAGTTTTAGGATGTGAAGTGCGACTGACGGTAATGAACACGGAATACTCGTCCTTTAATCTGGACTACGATATAAATCTCATTCACTACCATCATCCTTAGGCTTTTTTCGGACATCCACCCTCTCACAAGATTCGAGCAAATACGGTGAATGGTGCCTAGATTTCGTTACCGTTTCTTACCTGCTGGATATCACTATCAGATCATGACTGCCTCTGCACCATCAGCGTATGATTCCTGGACAAGAGAGGAACTGGTCCAACGGCTGACCCAACTCGAAATCTTAAGAGATAAGAAAGTTGCAAAACCTCAGGCTACTAGTAACTCTGTCCCAGAATCGAAAGTGTTTGATTTCTCTGTCTATGAGACGCGGAAGATAGCCCTGAAAATTTGCTATTCTGGCTGGGAATACGGGGGTCTAGCTTTTCAAAACACGCCAACACCCTTACCAACGGTGGAGGGTGTTTTGTTCGATGCACTAGCGCATGCAAGATTAGTTGACGGTTCCGCTGGACTGGAGGGCTGTGGCTGGGAAAGATGTGGGAGAACAGATAAGGGCGTCAGTGCCGCTGGTCAGGTCATCTCTCTCTACGTGAGGAGCTTGAAGAAGAGAAAGGCAAATCCGACGAAACCTGCGGATTCGAAGTCCACTTGTCTAGATGACAGTGAATCTCCAGTAACAGATGAATCACAAAGCGATGACATTGCCCCTCTTGGTCTCGATACTTCCCAGCCATTCAACCCTTTCGTTCATAAGGAGACGAGCAATCGCGAGTTGCCCTATGTTTGGTCCCTGAATCACCTTCTCCCGCCGACCATCAGGATTCTGGCTTGGTCTCCCGTAGCCCCTGAATTTTCTGCTCGTTTTGACTGCACTTTCCGTCACTACAAATACTTCTTTCCATCTATGGGACTCTCGATCCCACGGATGCAAGAAGCCGCTGCTCTTCTTGTGGGAGAACACGATTTTCGGAATCTTTGCAAACTCGATCCTGCGAAACAAATCAAATCCTTCAAAAGAAAGATTCTGACGGCTACCATCAGCGCAGTTCAGGGTGTCGAGGACGGTATGTTTGTGCTGGATCTCGTGGGTACAGCGTTCCTGTATCATCAGGTCCGACACATTATGGCGATTCTGCTGCTTGTCGGCTCCGGCCTCGAGCCCCCGTCTATAGTCTCTGCACTGATGAACATAGATAATTCATCAGCAGAACTTCCTGTTGTGGATCAAAAGCCTGAGTATCAAATGGCTGATGCACTTCCTCTGATGCTATGGGATTGTGGTTTTGATGAAAAGGATGTGCAATGGCGGAGCAATGACGGAAGCTCGCTTGGCCAGAGGTACTTGCATTCTCAAGTCCAATCAATTTGGGAACGATCTCGTATTCACACTGTTCTTGACCAACACTTCTTACGAGCCGTGGAGCAGTATCATTCCACAGAGAGTAGCGGGCTTCCACTGAGACCAGAGGACCTTGTACCATCATTCGTCAGCGGAAAACCTTTTCCATCCCTTCCAAAGGGGGCTGGCAATAACAAAATCGCATACCCTGTTCCATTGGGTGGTGGCACATCTAGACGAACTACCACCTATGTGCCTCTATTAGAGAGAAAGAGGTTAGAGCATGTTGATATTGTAAACGAGAGATGGCTCAGCACAAAAGGTACGAGGAAATTATTGGCACGAACTACAGAAGCCGAGCAAGGGGACGATGAGTAGGTCATATGTACATACATTAACCTACAACTACTTAGATACAACCTTGGTGAACTTCACACCGTCTCGAGGAGCGTCACATTTGCAATCTTTCCGATGAAGCCCCCACCACCTATTCTAGCTATCGGCGCCTCAATAGCTATCTCTCTCCAGACAAATTGATTCCCATTTATTCCTATAATGGTCAAAAACTGCATCTCTCTACCTCCATTCACACTCAAAAAGGTACCATTGCCTCGCCCAATGAGTTTGAGGTCAGTCCAAACGCCAGTGGGTAGAGTAAAGTTGAGGGCGTAGGGCTGATTAACTGAGGTAACGAGCATGAGTCTTGGCAAGGTGCCGTTTCCATGTTGCAGAATGGAGTCAGCACCGGTGAAAATAGGTGACCCGACAGGAGAGGAGGGAGAAATGTTCGCTGAGAAGGAGAGCGTGTAGTTCCTTCCTTTGGTAGAAAGTGGGGTGGAGAGAAAGTCCCGACCAGTGAAGGAAATCGAGCCATCGGATCCAGTTTGACACGCAGGAGTACATATGGCATCATACCCGTTACCGGAGAGATCTTTAATGACATTTCCGATCGGTGGGGTGGCAAAGTTATATTTAAGAATAGTGTTTGTTTTTGAGGGCACAATCTTGTCGAGATTCTGGCCAGGGACAACTGGATGCAACTTGGGGAAGATAGTAGAATATTGCGCCATGGTTAACTTTCCACCCCACTGCTTGTCACCCAAAGCTGCCAGTCCTTCTCTCCATGAGTACCATGCTTCAGAATATGTGCTAGCGTTTTGCCCAAAATCGTTCCACTGCGCTGCGATATGTCCCAGTACACGGGGATGGTTCCTAGGTGGGTTATTCGCCGGGTTCCGTGTGTCAAACACGAATGGGGCAAAAGGTCCTCCCGCAGGATTTCCATTGAAAATTCTGGTGATATTAAGGGTCTGGGGGTATGAACCAGAAAACTTGTTCACAATGTAGAACCCATCATCTGAGTTGAGAACCTTGTAGCCCTGGTTGAGGAGTTGCAAAGGATTGTCCTCGAAAAATTCCCAGTGCTGGATCGTGATAGACTTATCGACTGTGGACACTCTGCCTGGTTCATTAGTGCCCCAGATTCGCGTGTCTTTTCCTGATGTATTCGCGATGAAGGAAGACATCGTATTGACGAAAAGGTTGTAATCGTCAGCTAGGGAAGAGTCATATTCGTCGGCCCCGATATGTACAGATTTGGAGTGCAACCATGGCAAGAAGGTGCTCCAGACTGTTTTCATGGTTGGGATCGTTTCTGGATGGCTACATACCGCGTGAAGAGGGACATACATATAAATATTCAAAGTGAAGAATGAAGTCCACAGACTCACGTGATATTAAGCAGACTGAGGTCCTGCAAGCCAATCTCAGGTTTCCATTGGGAAATAACGAGGGCATGCCCAGGGGCCTCTAACTCCGGGATAATGGCGACACCCCTTGCAGCACACTGCTGCTGAATACTGTCAAATTCTTCCCTGGTATAGCTCTCGTTGGCTCTGAATGGTTTCACCAACCCGGCGACGGCTGAATCGTCTGAATTCAAGCGGAAGGCAGCGTAAAGTTCAAGTGACCTCTGCCTGGTGTAAATTCGGACGTTGTTGTTGAGATTGTCGCTAAGGTGTAGATGGAGGGTATTTTGTTTGAAGAAGGAAAGGTAGGAACACAAGGAGGTCAAAAACGATGATGGGTAAAAGTGGCGGCCTGCATCAAGCTGATATACTATCAATCAGGGAACAAATGACCCGATGAAAGACATCAACGTGCCATGACTCCCCTGGTCCCCCAACCAGGTGCATCAATTCCTAATCCGATGGGTAAAGTCATACCTCCCAACTTGGCCTGCTGGAGAAGAGTCCTGGTTCCCCACCAGACACCCAGGGGACTCGCTCCTGAAATAACAATCCCATTGGATGATACAGTGAATGTATAGCCTTCAGATGTTGGTCTTCCTGCAGCATCCAAGAAGATGTTTGTATTATTTGGCGCAAGTGTTAGAAAAATGCCCAGATTTGTTGGTGCAGTGCCAGTCCTGACGGGTAATTGGATTCCAGAGATTAAAGCATAGTCCGCTGCAAATGTGCGTGCGAATGAGGAAAGACTAGGAGGGATAAGCGTTTGACCAGCAGTATCGACAGAGTCTTGGAATCGCTGATCGATGACTATGGAAACAAGACGAGATAAAGCAAATGTGGAGGTTGAATTGATATTAAAGTCTATGGTTGGAATTCCAGGAAGCGTGATGGCTATCGCTACAGGAGAAGGTTGAGAATTTATGAGTCTTACATAGCAAGCGAAGCTATGGACTAAGTACCTTGACTCCAAAGAAACAGCACGAATGCCGTGAGTGGTAAGAATTTGGAGAGCTCCATTGAAACAGGGTTGTCAAGATCTTTCAGAGGGCTTTAAACGGCTGGTTTGCTCGAGGCATAGTCCTCAAGGTGTCACAGTTCACACGTTGCACTTGCAGATGACCTGGTGCACCAGAACAGATCAGTATTCTCAGATGGACGATGCTGAGAAAAATTCTATAATTAAATTTGACATGAAAATACAGTAGTAGATACATACACCACGATTTCAATTAAACAGGGCGAACATCTGCAAGACAATGCTCTAATGAACTGAGAAGAGACTGATTCTCCAACGCAGCGGCAACTCGTTCTTTGTCGTTCAGCTGTCTATTGACTGCAACACTTGTATTAGTCACGCCAGATAAAAAGTGATCGACTGAGCTACACACCAGAGTGTTCACTATTATGGGATCCAGGTTTCAAATATATGTCTATCTTATAGCGAGCAGGAAGACTTCGCATGAGGCGAACTCGAATGGACAAACCTGGGAAAGCGAAGTAAGTAGAGATAGATCATGTGGGACTGATTCTGCCTGCCGATGAGCGTTGACATGCCGCAATGAGGTACCGTGGGGGTGAACTCCACCACAACTCGATTATGGGTGACAGAGACCTGAGGTGCAGACACCACTCGTAGGTCCTCTAAACTACACGGGTGTTCTGGATCAGTGATATGTCTGATCAGTTCTGTGAGAATAGTCAGGATATCTCTGCAATAAATTGGATGGGTGTACACACCAAAAATCTCGTCTCGATCAATGGGCTCGAGATCAGTAGAGCCATTCTCTTGGTTGAAGGTCTCATCACTGAGCCATATCAAAGTCTTCAATTTGGCTTCAATGCTCGAGCCAGCAGATGAAAAGATGACTGGATTCTCGTTGTAGACTTGCATGAGATGAAGCAATGAATAAGGAAGTTAAGATCAGCTGACCAGTCGCGTCGCGCGTGTATGTAGTTTCATGAGACTTTGCGATCTCTCCTATAACCATTTTGACTCTTACTTCTCTTCTTGTGTCTTTCAGAAAATGCCTCCCAAGGTTGTTTCGTTTGTATAAAAAGTGCTGTATCTGTCTGAATATCAGGATCTCAGCGAAAAAGAGAGGAGAAAGCCACTCCAGCTGCCTCTACACGCACAACCAGGAGTTCAACGCGTGCAACAGGTCCGTTGAAAGCGATACAAGTTTTAGCTGCATTCTGATGATTTTTAATGGGGTTGATGGTATGCAAATCAAGACACTGCCGCGGTGAGCAATGTTCTCATTATTAGACACTCAGATTCATCTAAGTAGCTGACGCCCTCATGCAGTCCATAGAAGTCACAGCCAAGAAATCAAAGACGACTGGAACAAAAGCTACAAAGAGTAAGATCTCAAATGCGAAAGCTAGGAAGGGCTCGTATGTTTTATCCTACGACAAACGTGCTATGACTGACTTTTGTCCCCTCTCCATGCCGCTCTACTTTCTTGCCAATCTCGCAGCCAAGGCGATGTTGACGTAAGCAGACTTCGTGCCTAACTTGCCTTCGGTATCTGTATGTCCGTTTCAGGTGGTTGTCAACGTCACGCCCAAGCGTGCTCAGCCGTGAGTCTCCTTCTCTTGCTATATCACTGTCTTCAATCCCTGGTCCATTTCCCCCCCGTGGTTGTATATATTTTGCCGCCTTCCCTTGTGTGGCGTGGAATGCGCTTCGGATTTCTTTTCTGCTGCTTTCGTTCTAACGCTCATGCCTCCACGACTAGTGACGAATCTGTATGTGTGATCGCGTGCAACTTTTGGCTCTCTCTCACTCGTATTCGTACTCCTTGGCGCTCAAAGCAAAGTACAACCAAAAAAGTAACTAAAAACACCAAGACTACGACCATTAGTGAAACTCCAGTTTCTAACGGTACCAAACGTCAAGCAAAGACGGACTTGGAACCATATTCCGATTCCGCGGCTTTAGCCCTCTTTAACACGTATAAGGATGAAGATGGCACGGAGCTCATTGGGCCGAGCGGGTTTGAGAAACTTTGCAACGATGCGGAACTCTCACTGGATGGCTCACACCCACTCATCATTTCATGGCTGTTCAAACCTCAAGCCGGCAAACCTGAGATGTTGCAAATCATGAAAGACACGTGGATAACTGGATGCAAGAGTTTAATGTGCGTCATCCCTCTTTCGCTGATTCCTAGATTAGTCAAAATTCTTTCAGGGTTTCCTCTCTACCTGCACTGAAGATGGCCGTCACGGATTTGGAATCCCTGTTAATACTGGGTACCCCTGCCCCGAAGAAGGAAAAGTCTAAATTGGAAGCTTATGACAAAACCTCGCTCCGATCCTTTGCTCAAGATACCAAGACCGCTCTACATCAATTATATTCCTTCTGTTTCGTTCTCGCTAAACCCGAGTAAGTTCAAATTTCTTCTGATTAAATCTCTCCAAGTCAACATGTCATAGGGGATCCAAGAATATAGAGATTGATGTGAGCTCGTACTTTGTATGGCGCACCAAACACCATTTGTGACGATACTTGTCCCTCAGACAGCAATAGCAATGTGGAGTGTTCTCTTGACAACTCGATACCCTCTCATGACAGACATCATCGAGTTCATCAATGCAAGCAATTCTATCTCCAGTCTGCATGGGTATACCTTCCTAACTCGCGCACTTGAACCAGGAAAAGGGCAATTATAAAGCTGCTAACAAAGATCTTTGGAGCATGGTGTGTTCTCCTGTTTCCTCTAGCTCTCCCAAGGTGTATAATTAGTAACCTAGACTTTTGAATTTGTCAACACCGTCCAACGGGACTTGACTGGGTATGAAGCTGATGGAGTGCGTTACTGTATCTCTACGCACTTATATCAATTATTCATCAGTTCTATAACATAGGCATGGCCGTCTCTCATTGATGATTTTGTAGGTTGGAAGAAGGCAGGGGGCTCCAGTCACAAGTCGTTATAGCGGTTGAATTCTATTCTTGTTGTTTATAGACTTATCTTGCTCCTGTATCATAGTTGCACTATCCTCCTCACACATTCCACACATACCATACACATAGCATAGAACACAATGGCTACCAGTCTTTGCATTGAATGTGAGGAGCAGAAAGGAGTCCTTTAAAACCTGTTTTGGATCGATAGGTGTTGTCTAATCAACGTCCATGGGTCTGATCTCCAGCATGTACTCCATTTGCTCTCTTAACTCGGTCTCTGCAAAGACTGCTACCTCTTTCGCAACGAGCAGCTTGTCCTCCATCTCATCCGCCGTCATAGGTCTCATGACACCGTCCTCCTCCTTCATCCCAAGGCTGTCGAATCTTTTCAAGGTATTTCCAACACGAGGTAGAAAGCCATGACGGTCCCACCCGTCATCATTGAAACACAGGACAGCACGAACAGCCGCCGTGTTGATGTCACGATGAAGTTCCTCAAGCTTGGAAAGTTGAACTTCCATCCAACGAGCTCGACGCTCGAGAGCCAAAGTGAGAGTAGCAACTTCATCCTCTTTGCCTTGATTGTCTTCTCCACCATCATCCAGAAAATCGTCGCCTTTAAGCATATCGCGAAGGACACCATCAAAAGATGAACTATCGTCCCAGGTCGTGCGGGGAAGGAGGCGGAGTAGGTCGGAAATAGTTTGGGTTAAAGTCTCGAGCAATTGTTGAAAGGAAGAAACCGCATTATCAATGGAGCCAGAAGGAAGGTTATTGGCGAAGGAACCACCACCAACAGATAAGGCAGAGAGAGCATGAACAAGCGGGCCGTATTCCAAAGGCATCTTGATAGCAGAATTGATCTTATGCAAGTCGAAGAAAGGATGGTTGAGGAGGTCCATGCCAGGATTAAGCAGCTCTATTTCTTCCAGCAACTCCTCGACCGATGTAGGTTCACGAACGCCAGAGCGATCAATAGACTGATCTCGAGAGCTGTTAGAACTGGAGTGAACACTAGTACTCTTGGGGGGCGGAATGGGGGCGGCTTCGGAAGATGAGGGAGCAGGAGATATATTGGTATCTACTGTAGGTTCGTCTTCCTTGGAAACACGTATTGGCTTCACAACCGTTGGTTTGTACTTCTTCGGCTTTTTGGAAAGGAGCGCTGCTTGAGCAGGGGGCTCTAAAGGCTTGGGAGTAGATTGATTCGGCCCTTTTTCGGCTGCCTTAGGAGCTAGCACTCTTTGCTTGCTATCCAAATTATTTTTCATACTTTCCTTTCCGACCTTCGAAACTGTGTTTTCCCTCTCTACTTTTGTCAACTTATCCTTCTCTGCGAGCTCTGCTTCACGCTCTTTCTTTGCTTTCTCGGCTTTTTCCCTTGCTTGCTGCTCTTTCTCTGCCTTCTCTTTGGCGGCTTTCTCCTTGGCCAATTTCTCTTCATTAGCAGCTTTCTCCTTCTCTGCCGCTTTCTCTTCAGCAATGCGGGCCTTTTCAGCAGCTTTAACCTCTGCTTTCTCTCTTGCAATGCGCTGACGTTCAGCTTGCCTTTCAGCCGCTGCAGCTCGCTTGGCGGCCCTCCTCTCCGCCAGCTCTTGCGCCTTGAGTTCCGAAGGCGAAAGCTGCTTCAATTTGTCAGCAGTAGATGCGGCAGTGTTTGCAACCGCAGGAGAGGCGACAGAGTCAGTAGTGGCTGATAATGCTGGGAATTCCAAAGGAGAGAGTGGATCCGCAGTAGGAATAGATCTAGGAACAACAGACGAATTCACTGCTGAAGATATGGAGGAGGAAGGGGAAAGTAGGGCAGAAGTCAGCGTCACGGTAGACGACAGGAACAGATGCAATACCCTGGGTCAAAGGGAAAGTAAGGGGGAAATGTGTGTGAGGAGAGGTGGAGTATGTTGTAGGACAGATCGATAGGGATACAACAACAGAATGTAACAAAGAACAGGCTATCAAACTCCTCTCCTCTTTCTCAATAATGATGACTGTTTGCGATTGCAGCAGGAGGTTGGTGGCGTATCTCGAAACGATCATGGCCGGAAGTAATTTTTCCGCACTGAGAAAGCACGGCAACTCGGTCCTTCCCCTTCAACCCAGATAATAGAATGTGCTTACCGTTAGATACATTCGCGTCTGAACCACCCTGACTCGGGGAATGCAATTGGGGGTAGTTGTTGTTATACTGCTGGTATCCGATTCCGGGAGGAGTGCCATAAGGCGCCTGGGACACTCCATGGTTGTTCTCCGAGTTATTGAAACCTATGCCAGGAGGGTTTGCCATTGGCGAGCCAAATCGTGCAGCCATGATTGCGGGATCCGAGAACTGAGATTGGTTCATCGACATCTTGTACGATTGTCCGTCGTGGATATCTAAAGAGCATATGAATATCAAGGGAAATAGGAAGTGCTGTAACTGACCTGACAAACCACTTCTGGCACGGCTAGATTGGATCAGATCACGCAACTGTGCCTCACTAACAGAAGCTTCATATGACTGAAGCCTTTGCTGCTGCTGCTGCTGCTGTGCCTGTTGCTGAGCATAGAGGGCTTGTGCATGTGCATGTTGAATCAAGGGAGACGACTTTGCAGATGATTGATAGGACTGCTGCTGAGACTGAGTGCTGAAAGGAGAGACATCATGGCGAAGAGGCCGAGATGACTGTGAGGAAGACGCATCTGAAGAATAAAGCGGCTGCCGAGTGGCGTCGGTGGTGACACCGCTAGTGGCTAGTGAAGCCGAAGACAGTTGATGCACAGAAGACGTCGTATGAAGGGATGAGGACACTGTTGTAACAGCGGATGCTGAGCCTCTCCTCCCTCGCTGCGCAAAACCAAATCTAGACATCTGCCTTGTGCCATCGTCGTCTTCAATTGGACGGGCGACTGCTCTTTTGCTTTCCTCCCCGCCGTCTGCGAATGGATTGAAGGAGCCAGTGTAGTCTGCTTCACCTGCCATTCCTTTTTCGCCAGACGACATACCAGAACTTGGAGGGTCATACACAGTACGGCTAGACGCGTTGCCATATCCAGAGGCAGGAGATCCTGTATCCGACGTGAGGCCTGGGAAAGTATCGAAAAAACTCCCCTGGTATGGGGGTACAGTGTCGCTAAGCTCTGGCAGGTCTGCTGCGTTCTCCCCAGCAAGCTTAGGGTCCAAGCTGAAACTGAATCCACTAGATGCGTCGACTAACGAATTGAGTGTACGATCGAAGTCTGGGAAGGGACTGATAACAGTAGCAGTGGTTTGTCTTGGGTGTCTGCGAGACTGGACGTCATCCAGAAGAGCACGAGCAGCATCGGACATCTGGTAGGAGGATTGGGACGCAAGGAGAGGCGTCTGAGGAGATGCCGTGTTCACCCGCGTTGGAACTTGTCGAGTAAGACCAGGAGGAGCTGGTAGACCTGGTGGCGGAGGAAGACCTGGCGGGGCAGACAAGCCAGGAGGGACTGACGGGAGGCCGGGCGGAGCAGTTGATGGTGCATCAGAAGACCTGGCAGAATCAGGTGTGGAGGTAGCAGCAGCGGCATTCAGCGATGGGGATGCTGGTGGTATCGAACCGATGTCCGAATCAGCTGTTGTTGAGAGTGCAGGTGAATGAGACATAGGAACGTCCTTTTCCTTCTGTCTCAATACTTTTACTTCAGCAGCGGCAGGCTTAGCGGGCAAGCTTGCTTCCCCAGGTTTAAGTGGTAGACTGCTTGTGGATGGTGTGGTTGGTCGCGAAGACGTGCCCATCTTGGTAGTGGACTTCTGCGTTGAACGACCAGTGGTACGAGTTTCAATGGTATTCGAAGTGGTGGATCGGGATGGACGAGAAGAGGTATTGACCGTCGTGGTACCTCGTCGTGGCTGCCTAGACGTAGTGCTGGTAGACTGATTCGACATGGTGGACGTACTTTTCTGGCCCCATGATGCGGCACGGGGCAATCCTGCTCGTTTCAACTCAAGTGATATCCTCACAAAACCAGAAGACCTACCGTCAGTCTCTTCCCCCCTCTTGACAGTGATAGTTCCACGAGTCCGGCGTTCAGTAGCTTTCATAGTGTGTTTCCTGCATCAGAATTACAGTTAGGAGATGTCCAAGAGCGTTCAGAAGCAAGTTACATACAACGTTGTAAGATCTTCCTTAGTAAAGCAATCCTTCTCGTCACCCCACTCATGAAGGTTCATGCACGAATTATCATTGCAAGTGACCCCACGAAGGAAAGCCATGCAATACTTCGTGGTTCCATAGCTGGCACGTATTATACCATCACGATTCCCGCCTTGAGGTACAGTCCCATCAACAGCAGCAATACACCGAGCAGCATCTTCCCGGCGTTGATAGGTGATATATAAGCCTACAACAGGGGCACCACCTGAGGGCGTTCTCTTTACCAACACCATCTTTGTGATCTTGCCGTACTGTCCAAAATATTCGTGAGATCGTAAGGTCGGTATCAGCTGAAAGAAGAGGTAAGCTACATTGGGCTATAGAATCGATGGATGTACCGACCTCTTCCTTGGCAAATCCAGCAACGATACCAACAACATAGACTACATTGCGCTGCACGACACGAACGTTGGATAATTGTCGTCTGCCTAGTGTATCTAATTCCTTGCGCTCACGTTCTTTCTGTTTCTTCTGTTGTGTGAGACGTTTATGGCTTGAACAGTAGTCAACTACCATCCGAATTGCGTGTTATGGTGAATGCTTACTCCTCCTTGTCGATGGGCTTGAACTCTACTGCCTCGTCCGTATAGGTTCTCCTGCAAGCAGGACATCTTCCGTTTAGATTTTCTTTGATATGGTGCCAGCAGAAACGACAGATCTGTGAAATATAAGGGAGCGAGAGGACCAAATTGGTATATGCTTACTTGGTAACCACAAACGCAAGGCTTGAAATTAAGATCGGAGATGTCCATCTCCTCCAAACACAAGGGGCAATCGACATCCTCCTAAAAAGCTATGAGCCTGCATACAATGAGATGGAAGAATAACGTACTCCTTCATCATCGCTCCAATACGCGTCCTGCACTCCAGCCAGGACGGTAGATTTGGACTGGGAAACAGAGAAGCCAGCATGAACTACTGGAGCAGGAAGGGGATGGTGCATCCTTGTCGTTGACATAGTGGTGGCAGGAGGTTGAAATGTGAAGAGGTGCTTCAATCGAGTTTAGCGCGTAACAATGAGGCGTTAAAGGATGGATTTTGCTTTGTTTGGCCCACAAATATCACTTATCAGCTGATTATGTAATTAATACTTCACAATAAAACATGATACGGCATGCAATTTTCCCATGTCGTTCTCCTCAGTTCGGAGGCTATTCACCCACGGATCCAGGCTTTACCGTTGTGTCGGACATCAGTTTCCCTGATTCCGAGCTTCACGGTTCGTAGGGAGAATAGAAATAGTCCTTTGAATCAGATTGATGAGGCACGCCAGCTCACGATCAATCATTGTGCACCATGCGTGAACGAGCTACGAACGACAGCTTACTGCATGTTCACATGAACTTTAGTTATAGTAACAGTATTCGTAGTGTGTTCCAGAGAATCCGTTTTATCACTGCACCGCCTACAGGTTTGTACATTGTAGCTCCAGATCCAAGTACTGAGAGGCGGCCCGTCGAGCCGAACACAGTTTGATTCCGTTCACCCAAGGTTGCTGTGTTGTGGTGGTGCCATAGCATTGCCAGGATCTGTGCTAGAAAACTCATCGTAATACAGTTCAGCGAAGACGCAATGCCAGGAAGAATTCGCAACCATCACCCGTTGTTACTTTTGTCTGTTTTGATTCTCATCCTCTTCTTCACCAGTCGCGTTGTGTTCAAAGTCACGACTAGCTCAAACCCAACCATCATCCAAGGACAATGGAAGCATGTCCGTGCCGAATTAGGTCTTTCTCCACTCCACGATACAGTTATAGTCTCAGGAGTTGCAAAACGCGAATCGACTTCACTATATATTCATAAGCGTCCACAAAAACGATATGCGCACGCGTCGATCACGGCAAAGCCACTTTACATCGCAGACGATGCACAAGAAATGCAGAAAGTTTCGTTACCTGAGTTGATCAGATCACTGCAAAATCTCATTCTGCAAGAGAAAGCGATGGGAGATGAGACTACTAGGAGGAAGGATCAAAGCACTGTCCGCGGGAGATACCAAGCTGCTGAGAGGAAAGAAACTGCCTAGGATATTTGTGCTTATTGAAGTCTGAATGGACAAAGAAACAAGAAGACATATAACAGATACTGCCGAACAATCAGTGTATAGATCAATAATCAATGCGTCGACTCCTTTTTACTGGGCTGATCGGGGTACAGCTACATCAGAAGTCAGCAAAGTATGGCCATCTGTAAAATGACCTCAACGTACCTTGCCAGGATTCATCAGGTTGTAGGGATCAATCGCCTTTTTCACAGTTTTCATTAAATTGACAGTTCCTTCGCCAAGCTCATCTAAGTATTCAAAAATTTGTGTCAATGATGATTCACTTGAGTGGTATGAGCTGTTTTACCGATAAGAAACTCCTTCTTGCCAATACCTACACCGTGCTCTCCTGTACCTATCAGATAGCCCTCAGTGGGAAAGGAAGACCACAACTGTAGAAGAAGCTTACATGTGCCATCCAGGGCGATTGCTCGTTCTACCATACGATGAACAGCATCGGAGGCAATCTGGAGCTCATGTTCATGGAAAAGAATTAGAGCATGGAAGTTTCCATCGCCGACGTGACCAACTGTGGAGTAATCAAAACACAAGCTCAAAGTAACAGAATGAGGGCTCACCAATTGTATACGGAAGTCCAGTCTTCTTCAAATCTTCTTTGGTCTCGTATGTAAGCTGTGGGAGTTTCGACACTGGGACGCTGATTTTTCATCAGTGGAATGGCACAGTCGAGAAACAAACAACTTGCCAAACGTCTGTCGTCCAACATTTTGCATCGGGATCAATGGCCATTGTTGACATAAGCGCATATTTGCGTTGTTGCCAAAGATCATCTGCCTCCTGATCGGTCGCAGCAAACTCAAAACTTGTGCTCCCGTGTTTTTTTGTGATTGTTTTGACCACATCCGCAGCGTTTTTCACTGTCTTGGAATCACCTTGGATTTTGAAGAAAAGTGTATCCTTGACGGAGTATGTCTTTTCTCCTACGCCGGAGTTACGAATGGCACTCATCACTGCAATTTCGAGGTCAGGGATTACTAGATCCCAACGAACAGGGCACGCTCACTGTTGTCGTCCAAGAGTTCGACACACTCTAAATGGTCGTGAACATTGTAGCCATTCATGTAGTGCAGGGAACTCACGCATGTTCATGCCATAGGGAGAAGTCAGGATCTCTTGAACGGCATCGACCGCCTTTTCAACATTAGGGAATTGAGTCATAGCCACTTTGTATGGCACACGGGGAGCCAGCCGTAAGGTTGCTAGGCATCATGAGAACCAGCAAGATACTACAAAGGTTGCAGTTAGCTTGGGCTTACCTTCGGTCACAATTCCCAGCGTTCCTTCAGCACCAATGAACAACTTAGTAGTGTCAAATCCTGTGGAAGATTTCCGCGACCTTTGTCGAGTCTTGATGACCTCTCCATTTGGCAAAACGACAGTCTACACAAATGAGAACAGCTTGCTCGGGCTATAGGAAAGATGAACATACAACGTTGATAAACCATTCTCCTCTTGCAGTACCGTACCTGACGGCATTGGCTAATACCGCTTAGCGTTGATGGAACTAGTACAAGTTGGTCACCTACTGCCGCTGCATCCTGTGCCAATCATGCCACCGATCGTCTGTATGACATTGTTGGCAAGTGGAAAAACAAAATTATAGTAAAGTACACTTACAGCACCTGGACCAGGGTCAAGCTGAAACCCCATAAGTAATGATGATAGGAAAGAGATCGAGGGAAAAAATAATACCGGGAAAAACAGTGAAATACCCTTATTTTTCAAAGTTTGGTTTATATCCTCCCATTTCGCACCTGACTGAACAATTATATCCGCGTCATTCTCTGTACACAGGTCAGAGATTTATTCGGCAAGCGAAATTCAGGCTACTTCACCGTTAATCTTGATGATCTTGTTCATTCTGGACATGTCTAGGCATATACTGCCAAAGGGATGCTACAATAGTATAGCTATATCCGGGAAGAGGGACAGGAAAGGATTGATGGGCTCACACCAGAAAAATGGCCTTCAAGACTTGTCGCACCGCTGTATGGAATGATAGGTACTTTGTATTTTCTGGAAATATTGACAACTTTCACCACCTCCTCTGTTGAAAGGGGTCGAACGATAATAGCATGCGCGGTGTCCCCATGGTAAGAAATTTCTGAAGATCCTTGAATTCGGAGTGCCGCCGCATTAGTATTTACTTGACCTTCCGGAAAAATCGATTTTAACTCTGCGATAGCATTTTCTAGTTGCTCAGGTGTTGCATATGAGCTTGGGAGAGAATGAAGGTCTTCTCTCGTTTGAGACTAAAGTGTTGTTTGAGCGTGGGAAAATGGTAGAGCATCTCCCAAACTGACTGTGATCAGCTTCTGAGCAGCTGCATAGGCAGCAGCACCTGCGGCGGCGAACAGTAGAAATTTCGGTAATTGAGATGAGTTCGCAGACTGCTTAGGACCTCCAGAGCCCGAGGGATAATCTCGGGATGTCATACTGCCAGAAAAGGCTCTCCGCGTAGCAGCAGTCGAACACGGAAATCTAGTCCGAACCTGAGAGCAACGCCTAGCAGCGAGAAGAACAGCTGAGATTGTTGTGTTGGCCATGGCACTTGTGGACTCGGTAAGGGCTGGAGAAGGGCTCAAGAACGTTGAAAGAAGAGAAGAGAATTTTATAATTCAAGGAATATATCTTCCGCTTGTTGAAGTTGTTATGCAGAAACTGATTGCCCGCTGTCTTCACGTGGAATCGATCATCGTCAAATATCGGACAAAATGTTATTCTCGTGAGTAGTGTTGCATAGCATAGTAGACATGTGAGATATATTGAACTAGCACTATAATCAAGTACTCATCCATGTCACAGACCTGGTGCTCTTATGTCTGGGATTTTCCCTGAAAGGCGGAGAGTGGACGGACAGAGGTACACTGGATCTTCAAGTAGCTTTGAGACTCCGATTATTTGATAAGCGAAGCCAAAGCCGATAACGAATAAGTACACTACCTCTAGTAACTCTACTACTTACGACTGACTGAGTGAATTCCTACCTGTGAACTTATACCCCTCTGGCGTCATTGCTCGTCGTTGTCACGATGCCAACCTACAGCTCAGTGTCGCCCATCCACACCTCCAGCACGACTCCAGAATCCCCGACCCCGTCTATAACTTCTCTTGCTTTCGACCCTGTTGCTGACACACTGTGGACTGGTCTATCTAATGGAACAGTGGTTGCACGTCATTCTGCAGCGAACCCGTTTAGAGGAATCACATTTTCCGTTAGAGGCGACGGACATGTATCAAAGATCAGTGCTGGTGAAAACTACGTTCGCGCTTTAGGGGCAAGAAGTGGTGGTTTCGGCTCCTGGGCTAAGGGAGGTGCTAATCAATGGTTTTACAATCAGTGAGTTTGTTCCACCATGTAGGCAACATCACAAAGGTTGATCAGGATCGGGTTTCTGGTAGCTCTTCTGCAGATGTTCCTAATGCTGCTTCTATAACTACCTTCACACCAGAGACGAACTCAGCGCACCAGCTGGCTTTGGCATCCGATGATTCAGAGTTAGTTTTCATCGATTCTATCACTGGGGCCTACATTCGTCGTGTGAATACACCGTCTGTTATAACACATCTCCAGTTCTCCCATTCTCTCTTGTTTTCTGGGTCATTTGATGGCTATCTGCGAGTTCATGACGCACGGACAGGGCTGAAGCATGGTACATCTAGCCTTGGACGAGCACATCAAGGCAGCATACAAGGACTGCAATGCAGTGTAAACTACGTGTTCACCATTGGGATTGGCATAAGGTAGTTTTTCAAGGATACCATGTTTTTCAAATCCAGAGTGTTTATCTTTTGCAGGCATAAACACACAGTGCCAGATAGCTTTGTAAAGGTCTATGATTTGAGGAGTATGCGCGCGCTTCCACCAGTCCCTTTCCCGGATGGAGCGGCTTTCCTCAATGTTGTCCCTCGTAAATCATCGACTATTTGTGTCACATCGAATACTGGGAATGTCTCTATTCTCGATGTGAGCAATCTCAATAGTCCGCAGGCTAACGAATTCTATGTGGTAGCTACCATTTTATATATATTGGATCTCAAAATTTTATCGCCTTCTAGCTCAATCTCGCTTCAAGTGCACATATCACGGCGACAGCCATTTCTCCTACGGGAGCTTACATCGCTTTCAGTGATGTAAACGGGACAATACATCTCTTAAGTGCCGCGGCAGAGGCCACAGATGCAATCCTTCCCTTCAATGGTTCAGATCCTCAACCACCATACCTACCTCATACTCCGGGACCATTACCTGAAATCGAATGGAACGATTCAACGCAAGCTCTCATCCATCTGCCAGTTTGACGGCCATATTCACGACTTAATGTCCTTAGGCCCTTGAATTCCATTGGATTACCTCACTACAAGTCTACCCTTTTGTCTTCGTGGAACGACTCTCTAGGCCCTAGAAAGAATGTTGGAGCATATTTTCCACCGCCACCACGGATACCCCTGCAAAAGCTTGACCTCAAGTATGCAGACAATATTGGGTATAGCACTCTTCCGAAGGAATTCAAAGGGAAGAGAAACTTAACTGTCCTTGGTAATCGGGGTAGAGGTGGCAAACCAGGTGGACGATTTAGAAGCGGGAAGGGTAAAGATATTGAGGTCTTCAGCATTATCACTTCCATAGATTGGTTACTTATGTAACGTTATTCAGCCCGAAGGATATACTTTTGACAGCCTGAGTGAAGAAGTCCCGAAAGAGTATAGGGAGGTGGAAATCGAGTACTCTAAGTTTGGTGTTGATGATTTTGACTTTGAGTACGTTCTTGATTTTACCTTTAACATCTCGTCGCTCAACGACTCTCTTTCCCAGTTACTTTAACAAGACCCCTTACTCGGGCTTGGAGACGCATATCCTCAATTCGTATACTAATCCTCTGGTTCAAGTCATGCAGCACTGTTCTCCGATCAAGCGCCTGGCCAGGTCTCATATTGCTATCGACTGTACGAAGGAGCATTGTCTTCTTTGCGAACTTGGTTTTGTTTTCCGAATGCTCGAAGATGCCAAAGGGCGGAATTGTCAAGCAAGTAATTTCTGTAAAACAGTGGGCGTTTTAGCGCAAGGTATTGTCACAATCTCCTTGTTTCCATTGAGCTTCTTTTCATTCAACAGTTCTACAGCCGCGAATGCCATTGATCTTATTGATTATGGTCGTACACCCCCAGATGCGAAGGTTGTAGATACGATCCAATCTTTCAATCGCTTTTTAATCGATAATATTTGCTTGGGGGCCAATATGCCCCCAAACCCTAATATTCGACTGGATCAATCACCACAACCTCCTTCCGCAGCCTTTTCTCCTGTGACGCAGCTACTTGGTTTGCATCATACCATTTCCAAGCTATGCGCTTCTTGCAAATTCTCACAGGAGCGTAGTTCAGTCACTCATGTCATAGAAATGTCGTATACTGGTGATCAGGTACGTGTGTATCTGATATGGAAATATCTTCTCTTCATCGTTTGCTTCAATTACCAAGATGAATGGATCCTACGATTTTGCAAGTATTGTGAAAACATCGCTGTTCCGCCAGATACAGCATAAAACACCATGTCAAGCTTGCAAGCATTCTACAAATCATATTACTTCTCGATCCGTTGCATCGAAGGATTTACCACCTGTACTAGCGCTGAACGCGTGTTGTCATAGTGAAGAGAATATCAGGCTGTGGTTAAACAATGGCAAATCGAGGTTTCTTCCTAAGGGTAGGATCCAAGTTCGAGGAGAAGTTCTGGGTGTAGATGATGACGAGGTTGTAGAATATCAAATCCGAGTCAGCTAATCCTCCATGTATCAAGCTGCATACTACTGACCGACATTAGGCCCTGATTGTTCAGACCGTAAGCAAGAATAAGCATACCCACCTTTCTGCCATCATAAAAGGTAACTGCTCTGAGCTCGATTCCTTTCCAGCGTTACTAAACTATCTCAGTTCCTGATGCCGAAGGCAAGGAAGATCAAGAGAGCCCCTGGTTCGTATTCAATGATTTTGTGGTTACAAACGTATCGGAGGATGACGCACTTGGTTTCCCTGGTACATGGAAGGTGCATCTTTCGCCGGTTGGTGATCAGGGCTGCAGAGTTTCTGAGATATATTTCAGGTTCCCGCGATCGTGTACCTAGAGCGTGTGGACATGAACAGTCTACTGGACTTCAGTTCACTCCCTGAATCACTGGATCCAACAATTTTGTGCTGCGATACATCGATATCACAGTAAGTCTATGTACTTGGAAGCTCGTGTCACGACTTCTTAACATCTTGTGTTTAGGAATCGGCTTCCCAATATGATCAAGCATCGTCCACTCTCGTATGACGAACTTCCTACACCAGGGACCAGGATAGCTATTGACGCAGAGTTTGTGGCAATGCAACAGGTTGGCTCAATATCTTGACGACTACCTGGGATCGTATTGAATCTGTTCCGTTATCATTAAGGAGGAAAGCGAATATCACTCAGACGGATCAAAGAAAGTCATTCGACCAGCCCGCCACGGGCTGGCTCGGGTCTCTGTCTTGCGTGTGGATGGTGATAGAATAGAGTGGCCTTTCATTGATGACCATATACACACGACAGAACCTGTTGTGGATTATCTCACCGAGTATTCTGGGATCCGCTGTATGATTTCCTGTCTCTGTCCTTGTTAACTTTCTCATTTGTGTGACAGACGGTGATCTCGATCCTAGAGTATCCCCGCATACATTAACGCCGTTAAAAGTTGTCTACAAGAAATTGCGCCTTCTGGTAGACCTGGGCTGTGTGTTTATAGGGCATGGTCTCAAGCAGGATTTTCGTATTATAAGCAAGTTCCCTTGCTTTACACTAGATCTTCATCTGACTCATCACATTGCAGACATATATGTTCCTCCTGAACAAGTTCTTGATACTGTCAATATTTATTACCTGCCATCGAGGCAGCGACGAATCTCGCTCAGGTTTCTGTCGTGGTATATGCTTGATCAACGAATACAAGATGGAATGCATGACTCGATTGAAGATGCAAGGTTTGCTCTATTATTGTACAAGGAATACGAACAGTTGAAACAGGATGGTCAATGGGAGGAGGCACTAGACGAACTGTACAAAGCTGGACGGCAATATGTAGGTCATCCTTTCTCTCTACCTTAGACAGTCTCCATGCTCATGTTCGACTAGCAATGGAAACCCCCGCCTACACCAGACGAAGTGATTAGTCACGGTCAAAATATGGCGAACATTATTCAGTCCACCAGCGAATTGGAGTTGCATGCCCAGCAAGGCCTTACTCCCACTCCTGTTTATCAACTGAATCCCAGGTCGGGGGGGATATACCCATCTAGCCAGTCTTCGAGCCCAGCTCCTTATCTGAGGATGTCTTCTATGCAATACAGGAGTAGCGGGGGCTTATAAAGGCAACGTGTGCTCGTTATATCTCGCTCTCAATAACTTATGGGATCCATTCTACCACCTTATATAAGTAGCTATCAGATTTCTCCGGTACCCGCTGTCTATGAGAATTTTTCGCTGTATAGCACATGAAATAAATCAACTGTAATATGCTTTACCTTGTGTTCTTGCCAGCAATTCTATATTGTTGAGCTTACCCCTCTAGTGGTTTGAGGGAATTTTACCTGTCTGTTTCTCACTTCTTGGTTCAATATTTCATACACTGCAAGGTTAGTCACTGTTTCCTAGGGATGGTCTGTATCATGAAGGCATAAGTTTGACCAGTGTTGGTATCAGAAATTGGGAGTATAATTCAGAGGTGCCTTGAATAATTCAGTGGCAACGACAGGCAACGAAGATGATGACCTAGTCAATGCAAACATTGAGGGTGTCGACTGTTGTCTGTAAGACTAACAGGTTAAACGTTAAGAGCTGCATATTATTGCCAAATTTGAGAGATTCCATGCTGAGTGTAAAATTACAAAATATTGCTACAATGTGGCGATAGACCAATGGATAACTAGAGTGGTAGTGCAAGGGATATATACAGAAGGAAATCAGTTAGTAATGCTGCTCGGATCTTTATTAATCTTAGTAGGAATAATCTCATTCTCCTTGAGGGGCAGAGACAGAGCAACTTGATCGGGATACAGCTGCAAGTTCCATGAGTGTAAACAGATGGGTTTCAAGAAAACCGGGTCACTGCACCTTCCCGGGGTTGAATAAATGCAAAGGGTCAATCGTATTCTTGATACTCTGCATAAACTTCACGGTATTGTGTCCAAGTTCATCTGTGGAATAATTTTGACAAACACTAGGTATGTACTCAAGGTATATGTGGTTACCTTCGAGATACTGCTTCTTGGAAATGCCGACGCCATTTTCACCCGAGCCTGACATGACTATATGAGTACAACATTGGTGCAGGAAAGAATTGGGGGAGACAAGATCCATCAAGAGCAATAGCTCTTTCTTCAAGTGTTCTGACAGCTTCAGACGCAGCTTCATATTGCTCCTTGCCTTTAAACAGAACGAGGGTGTGAAAGTTCCCATCCCCTATGTGGCCCACTATGAATGACTATCAGCCTTGTGGCACACTGTCGAGTTGCTCTGAAATTGAGACACCTGTAACACTCTTTAAACCCTTCTCCTCTAGATCTGCTTTCGTCTCATCAATCAGACCAGGGGCCTTGGATGGCGGGACACTATCGGATTGCACTTTCAGCTTGTTGGAATGTAACTGAAAACCACGCATACCAGACATCAGTCATCCAACATTGTGACCCGGGATGAGCGACGACAGTGGACAATAGGATATGTTTGCGATTCTTCCACATATCCTCTGCTTTGTCCTCCGAAGAGGCAATGTCAAATCGTGTACACCCGTGCTTCTGAGTGATCTGCCTCATGATCAACGACGTTGCTTGGATCAAATTAGAGTCCCCTTGTATTTTGAAGACCAGTGTATCCTGAGCAGGAAGAGGATTCGATATAACATTGGACGTCTTGATCGCTTTCATCACTGTCACCAATCTAAGCGTAACAAATCACAGCAAGAGTGAGTGAAGCTTACTGTTGTTGTCCAATAACTCGACAGATTCTACAAGCGCATCAAATTTGGGGCTAAGACGTATGCAAGCACGCCCAACATACGAATCTGTGAGCCATACGGAGACGCCATGAGGTCACGTATGGCAGAGCTTGCGTGTTCAACATCCGGGAACTGGGCCATTGCAACAGTATGTGGGACTACAGGTGCTAGTCGGAGGGTCACTATGAGAAAGTGAGTGCTCATCATATTAGGATACGTTCTCGAAATCATCACCTTCGGTTACGATCCCCAATGTCCCTTCAGCGCCAATGAACAACTTGGTTGAGTCAAACCCTGTTGCAGATCTGCGGGCTCGCCTCTTGGTCTTGATAACCTCCCCACTTGGAAGGACGATGGTCTGATGAACTTATGAGGACCTCATAAATCCAGACGCATTGGACCAAGAACTACCGCATTCAAGAACCATTCGGCGCGTGCAGAGCCATATTTTGCCGAGTTGGCTGAAAGGTTCGTAGTATCAGGAGGGAATGGAGTAATCTATCTAGTAAATCACCTACTTCCGCTACAACCAGTGTTCATCATTCCACCTATAGTCTGGGAACATAAGTTCTGAGAGATTGCTTCCAATATAACCAAAAAAGCTCACAGCTCCGGGACCAGAGTCGAGCTATATACCGGATCAATGATGGTGACCGAAGCCTTGGTGAAGCAGAGCTTACAGGAAAAAATAATGGGATCCCTTTGTCTTTAAGTTCCTCATTTATGTCTTCCCAGCGTGCTCCTGCTTGACAAACCAAGTCTCCGTCTTCCTCTTGAATGATCAAGCTGTTAGGCTGTACAATGTGGTTTTAATGGCAAACCTACTATTGATCTCAATGATCTTGTTCATCCTTGACAAGTCAAGGCATATACTGCCGGTCGGATGCTATCGCATGGCCGCATAGAAAAAAGCGACAGTAAATAAGCGAAGGACCTACTTACACCCACAAAATGGCCTTCGAAACTTGTGGAGCCTCCAGAGGGCACGATAGGGACCCGAAACCTCCGAGAAATGTCGACCACCTTCACCACATCCTCGGTCGAGAGCGGGCGAATAACGATGGCATGCGGTATATCAGGCAAGTGAGTTGAGTATGAAGCACCAGATTCCAAGAGGTTAGCTGGATCACAGTTAACATAGCCTTCGTCAGGGAAAAGAGTCTTCAGCGAAGCCATAGCCTCTTGAAGTTGCTTGCGAGATGCATAGGTTGGTGGTGGTGAAGAGAACTGGGCGCCATTCCGTTGTTTAAGGGTCTGTTGCAATGCTACAACGGCAGCATAGACATCTCTGAGGTCGGAGACAGCACGTTTAGCGCTTTGTTCAGTTTCCAAGTTCCAGTCTGAATCAGTCTTTGACTACAGGATGGTCAACTAAACTTGCAATAGAAGCTAATTAAGATCTTACGCGAGACATATCGTAAGCAAACGATAGTAGGGCTCCATAGCAAAAGGATTGCAAGACCGTGGCAGTGCGATAGGATCCCTTGAAATTGGGGGCCCAAGGACAGTAGCTCAAACGAAACCCATTAGACGTCATGAGAGGAGGTTGGTGTAGCCTGTTCTTAGAGAATTTTGCAAACCCACGGGTGAACAACCCAGGAACATGAGCAGGTAGCTTGCCTCGGGCGTGCGGACAACCATCGACCTTGAACCAGAACCGAACAAGCCAGTGGATGCGATTGTTTGACATAGGAAAGCTGGGAACGTTGACTAGGTTGATGACAAGCGGCTACAGATGGGAGGACATGCATCTTGAATTAGGACTAGGTTGTAATAGATTTCAATTCACACACTGCTGGTGAACCGGTGACCAGCTTGAAGTTGTAGCGACATCGCCTTACATAATGGTCCTAATCGGTCCATCCAGCTTGAACTTTACACTTAAAGTCTTCTGCCAACTTTTCAAACTCATGATGCGGCATGCCAATTGTCTCTTTGAGAGCACTCTAAGATAGCGCAAATTGATTGAGCCAAACCAACGCAACATCGAAGACTCGGAGTACTGTAGCTACGGACCGGGCCCATGTCAAGGAATGATCGAATGATCAGCGATGCAAGTCGTTGATAGAAGGTTGCTGTAGTAAGAAACAACGTTAACATGAAGTTGGTCAACAGAAGAACCACTCCTGGTCGCAGAATAACATTACAGACGAGCATTTTCTTAAGCTTGGCGGTCAGGCTGAGTTGAGGCTGAATCTAATTCTTCATGTGGGCCATTGAGGCAAAAAGTCCTAGACCGAGACTAAGTTGAGTCTTCCAATGTACCAATGTAGTAACTGATTCCCTGGAAGACTATGTTTCAATCAACATGATAGGAAGCTCGATAGACGCAGCCGAGGACTACGGTAGTAGGTTTCACAGATGGTCGCACACCTGTACCATTGATTTTGATTTTGCTGCCCATAGCTATCATGGGCAATCGGGGAACGCACCTGTTCGAAGACATCTATTTGAAGCTGAGCTTCAGTCGATTTTCAATTTGTTGGTCTGTGGCATTCGCACAGTAAACCTCCCACTTTACGAGATCTGTCTTGGTTGACCATAAATATATCTGTCTATCAATGATGGTACATCCGAGGATGTAGATTCAAGCCGACAACTGCATACGGAGTTCCAGATCGCTAGCTGCAGAATCAAGGACTATTGCCATGATCATTTACTTTGCTTAAGAACATTTTGCATTTTCGTGAGTAATACTTTGCACCAAGACGATCATGGAATAGCACCGGATGGCAACTGTGGAAGGTGAGACGTGGGGACTACTCAGAGATGATATGTGAGAGGAGTTATACTAATATTTTAAATGTGCGATGGCGCTGACAGATCTCTCTCATAACATCCATCGTTGCGTAGATCTCGGTAAAACTCGGTGCCTGGTTTCAATCCAATAGCCTAAGCAGTACTCAATCCAAGTACTGTCGCTTTAGATACCATGGGCCTAATACTTGTTCTGTCGGCTCTTCTATCTCTCAAACTATCGGAATGCCTATCTATTGCTTCTGTAGATCCTTCGCTGACTTCTTCAAGGAGCCCAAGGAGGAAGAATCAGACGGATTTACTTTTGATGACCTACTGGCTGGTAATGTAAGCCACTCTCTACGGACCAGAACTTTGCCGCGATCTGAGCAAAAACAACCAGTGTAACAGAATTGAACAAGCAACGTTGCTGAATACGAGCGTTGTAGAGGCATTTGATCCTCTGGCTCTAAATAACAAACCCACTGGGCCAGGTCTGCCTTTGGTTGATGATTTCCATTCGCTAAATGTACAGCAAGTCCATATGCCCATGGGTCATGCTTCATCACCTCCCATGGCAGAATTATTTTCTAGACCCTCTTCTGGGTCCAGGCCTCACTCAGAATCCCGACTTGCAAAAGCTGATCGATCTCCACCTGCGTCCACCGTGTCTCTGCTCATGACACCTGATTCTCCTTCTCCATCAACGCCTACGGGATCACGAGCACCTGCTACGCCTCCACAAACAGGGCCCAGTAGTGTACAGTGCAATAGCGAGGCAAGGGATGCACCCAGGTGCAAGAGCCCAGTCAAGATAAAGTCATTCTCGGAAACCAGTCAGGAGAACCTTTGGTGTCATTATCAAATGGAAGAAGTCACCTCTCCCTCTGGGACTTATAGCAACATTCCTGCCCTATCTACAAACCAAAGTCGTCACTCAGATATTGGTATTCGACCATCACCTGACTCCCCTTCTCCATCGATTCCTACGAGACCATGGGCAGCTTCTATGTCTCCACATAGTCGTATTCCTGCTCTCTATACAAATTCCAGACCAAGTTGCTCCTCAGATACGGATTCAGGATCGTAGTCACCTGAGTCCCCTTCTCCATCAACTCCTAAAAGGCCGCGAGCACCTCTCACGCCTCCAAAATCAGGTCCGAGTTGCAGCAGCGTACAGTGCAGTGGTATCACAGTTGCTGGATCCAGATGCAGGAACAGAGTCAAGATAAGGCCACTCTTGAAAAACAAAGAGGAGAATCTTTTTTGTTATCATCATAGGAATAAAGTCCCTTCCCCCTCTGTGACTTATAACACGAAATCACGAGCACCTTCTATATCTCCGCAAACAACACCAAGTCCCCGTAGCAACGGCATTCTGGTGCAACGCAGTGGTGTGACAAGGAAGGAATCCAGGCGCATGAACCAAATCAAGATAGGTTCACCTTCGAAGAACGAGAAGGAGAAGCTTTTCAGTCCTTCGCATGCGGGAAGGTCACCCCCACTTCTAGATGGACTTCCTCGGAAAACTGAATCAAGTTCTCTGATCTGTTCTCTCCGTTACACATTGATTTTTGCTAACTTTTGTTATTAGAACCAGAGTGGATTCCACTTTATCTTCACCTTGATACACAAAGTGCTCTCAGAAAAGAAATGGACAGAGCTCGCGCTTCTTCAGATGAACCTGGTTACATCTATATTTTTGAGATCCTTGGTAATTCTTTTACGAGTTCTCTGAATTTCTTGGAATCTAATTTGTTCTGTCCCCAGATCCTACCTCCCCCAACACTATCAAGCTCAAAGTCGCAAGTCTTGTGGACCGCATCTGCAAATGGGGAAAGCAATGTGGATCCAAAGATCAAGTGCTCAGAGGGCTCTTTCCTGGTTCAGAGACAAACTGTTGTCGTATTTTGGAACGACTCATTCATCTGGAACTCCATGATTTAGCTTCCAGAAAGATTTATCTCGACCCCAAATGGCCAACAGGAGTATCAGTGCCTACTTGCAATGAAGGAATCAAGTTCACGACGAAGAGGGCCAAGTGTGTAGATTGTAAGCAAATTTCTAATATGATCCGGAATGTGGTATTTATGCCTATCCTAGGCGATCGGATGCATAAGGAAATATTCGAGTTCACCCGTGTCAAATCTGGTAGATTCAAGAACAAGGAATTTGACTTGATTGTCAAGCCTGTTATTAAGAGGTGGGGGGATTATGTGAAGTATATTTGATGCATCTGAGCTGCTTGATGTCTTGCATTTAAGCTATTGGATATTCACAGTAAGGATATTTTTTTATATACCTCGCAAATGGTGTTGAATCCCTTACTTTAGTCAATGTTTTTGTGTAATTCTATGTCATTACTGTTCTCGTACTTTCTCAACTTGATAAGCCAGTTGTCTATCTCAGTTGTTCTCGTCGGCTACGGAATCTGAAGTACTGTCAATCGATGCATGTGCATGGGTTGCTATGTCGAGGGAATGATGAATGGTATGAATGAGGGGTCAAACAAACTGGAGCTCGTTGACAAACAAACCACCATAAGATCGCAAACAAAAAAGTACAGTCGAGGGCTGTCAAGCTGAGATCAGGGCTCGATTTACTTGCGCACTTGAGGCTGGATCTGGTAATCCATGGTTATTAAAGAGTGCGATTACAGACATAAGAAATAAGTGTCAAGTGAGACTAAAAGTCATCGTCGTCATCAAAATCTTTCCTTCTCTGGAACTAGATATCAAAATCAGCACCATAGGAGGTGGATAGAATGGGCTGGGATAAGAAACACGGACTAAAATGGTGGGTTTTGCAGGTGCTCGCACACCTGTATCATCCATCTAGATAAATGCATAGACGATGAAACTCAACACTCATAGCCGTAATCCACAATAAAGGAACACACCCGCTCCAAAAGATCTATCAGCTGAGCTTCAGTCACTCGACCCTTCAATTGGTTGGTCTGTGCCATTCGTAATATTATGCCTTCCACTTTACGGGATCTGTCTGGGCTGACCATAGATATACGAGACACTGGCACTTGTCAATCAATCGTGGTGCTTCTAAGAATGTTCAAGCAAACATCGCATACGGCGTTCCCTAGCTGCAGAATCAAGGACTGTAGCCATAAGATCTCGAGTAATTTGATCTTGTTGAGCCCGCTTTGCTTCTTCCTCAGCAGCATTTTGGCCTCCTTCTGACTGTGGAATAACGCCAGGCGGTAGCTGTGGAATTTGGGACATAGCGATAATAGATCCAGGGTTAGATGTGATTGAATCATATGACCTGGTGCAAATAGAGTTGTGACCGTAGACATGGTGTGACAGGCTTTGTCGAAGCCCTCTTACGACATCACGCCTCTCAAAGAGCGATCGGTCACTGGTCTATTGTGACCGGTCCTGGAAGTTTGCAGTGTGTGGTGAGATCTCTCACATCGACGAACTGGACGTTTGTAGACTCAATGCCTGCTTAGTCCGAGACCTTGATTCAATACCTATTTCAACCTCTGTCGTTTTAAATACCACCAGGATTCCACTTGTCATTCAGGTTCTTCCACCCCCAAAATTGTTCAAATGCCCAACCATGGCACTTTCAACTTCATCTTCAAGCCGTCCAAGAAAGTTGAAGAATCAAAACCGCTTACTTCTAATGACCTGATAACTGGGAATGTAAGCTGCTATCTACAGCTGAGAACTACATTTCCCGCAATCTCAACAAAAGGCAACAGTATAACAAAGCTGAACAGGCAACGTCGCCAGAAACGAACGACGTTGTTGAAGCATTTAATGCTTTGGCTCTAAATGACACGCCCACTAAGCCAGGTCCGTCTTTCGTTGGTGGTTTCCATCCAAATATACAGCAGGCCCATCCGCCCATCCGACATACTTCATCCGCTCCCCCTCCTGCTCCAGAGCGTCTTCCTAGGCCCCCTGCCATACCTATGCCTCGCTCAGAATCTTGGCTTACACACACTGATCAATCCCCACCTGAGCATAGCATGTCTCTGACTATGGCACATGCCTTGCGGTCCAATGGTGTTCTCAAGCCCACACCATCAATAAGACCGAACACCAGTACTCAACATAGACGCACTTCATCTCAGTCGCAAGCCTTGTTGGTGCCTTCTATATCTACAGATGGCAGCAAGCGTCGTCGCTCAGATGTTGGTATTCAGATAATACCATCCCCGACTACTTATCTTTCTCCGTCAACTCCTACGAGACCTGTTTGGCCACGAGCAGCTTCTACGCCTCCACGAACACCATCAGGTATCAATAGCAATGGCACTGTGGTCCAATGCAGTGGTGTGACAAAGGCTGGGAACAGGTGTAAGAAACAAATCAGGGTAAATTCTTTCTTGGAAAGCGATCAGGAAAAGCGTTTCTGTCACCAGCACACGAAAGAAGTTCTTTCCCCTTCTGGGACTTATACTCGGAAAACTGGAGAATGGATCAAGTTCTCTGGTCTGCTCTCCCCACATTCAAATTGACTTTGACTAACTCTCGTTATTACAACCAGACTGGATTCCAAATTACCTTCATACTGATACCCAAATTGCTCTCAGGGAAGAAATAGACAAAGCTCGTTCTTCCTCAGATCAACCTGGTTACATTTATACTTTCGAGATCCGTGGTAATCCTTATACAAATTCTTGATTATCTTTGAACCTGACTGTTCTATCCAGATCCTACATCCCCCGATACTATCAAACTGAAAGTTGGAAGAGCAGTTAATCTTGTGAAGCGCATCGACGAATGGGGAAAGCAGTGTGGATCCAAAGAGCAAGTGCTCAGAGGGTATTATCCAGATGAAGATGACACCAGCTTGATGAAAGGCCGTGTTATACCCGGTCGAACGACGACCTTTTGTCATCGTTTGGAGCGATTGATTCATCTGGAACTCAACGACTTAGCTTCCAGAGAAATCTACCTCAATCCTGAATGGCCTACGGGAGTACCATCGTCTACTACGTCTTTGAAGCCAAACACGAAGAGGGACAAGTGCGCAGATTGTAGGTAATCTTTCATTCTTGTCTAGAATACTGTATTTATGCCAATTCTAGGCGATCAGATTCACAGGGAAATATTCGAATTCACCCGTGTCAAATTAGGCAGATACAGGAACAAAGAATTTGAACTGATTGTCAAGCCCGTCATTGAGAAGTGGGGGGCTTTTGTGGAGGCCTATGTCTGACCAGGTTTGTTATCCTGTGTCTGCGCTGACTAGCGTTTAAGTTATTGGACACCCGCAGCAAAGTTTTGTTACGTCGCAATGGTTTTGAATCGCTCGCTTTGGTTGTTTTGCTATCGAATGTAATATCATTGTTCTCTGTACTTCCTCAACTTGAAATGCCACCACTGGTCTATTTATTTTAAAAATGTTCTTGTCGGCAATGAAATGCGTGAAGCAAGGTCAATTGATGCCATCCTTCAACATATTCTATGGTTCGACGAGGCTGCTGTCTGAAATAAAGTGAGACGCCACTGATGCTTAAAGCTAAAGCGTACAGGATACTGTATAGTAAGATGAGATTTAACGTTTAACGTTTAACTTTTGGATGGCCTTAATCGTGCCAGTTTTCTTTGAGCCAGATTTTGCTCTTTCTCAAAACGACTTCTCTTCCTCTTTTTGCCCTCGTAACAACTTTCTGGCGCATCCCCGGGTTCCTCGTTCAAATCCCTGCTACGTTCCAAAACACCTTTGCGCTTACCCCTCTGCCTGAGTTCATCATATCCATCCCTAGCTCCTCGTCTCGAAGCCCGATCGACACTCTTCAGGACATCAACAAATTCATCTTCTAAACCACCTGCACCACTCCTCCTTCTGCCATTAGCGCCAGCAATCTCTCCACCACCTCCCAAAGCGATATCGGCTTCGTCCCTGGCTCGTCGTCTCGCTTCCTTCTTTCCAAGAAAGAGTCGGGTGAAGTTTTCTTCTTCGTACTCGTTCATCTCTTTGAGCTCGCGAGCACGGCGTGACTGGAGCGAAGGCATTGAGCCAAGGCCAGATGTTGTTTCTACATGCGGGAGTGACACGTCATGATAACGCAGAGCAGCCAGAGTCTGAGGAATAGCCTCCTGGCGACCCTTCGCCTTTGTTTTGCCCGAATTCTGGGTGTAGGGCATCGCTGCTATACGCGGAGGACGATAGACTCCACCTCCTTGGTGCTCTTCGTCCGAAACATGGTTATCCTCTGCATCCGATTGTTCTGTTTCCTCGTCATTAGCGAAGTTGGAAGGATTAGGTTTGAACGTCAATGTTTCTAACACGGACATCAGCTAACTCCTATAACACTGATGGTAGATAAACTAACCATCAACAGGCGCATTACTATCTTCATTCGCCAATCGAACTAATTTGTCGATTTGATAGCGCATTCGTTCCTCAAGAACCTTGATCTTCTCAAGAACGAGACGACCCTCAATCATAGAGTCAACTAAGTCTCCGGCACCAGAACCACGGGCTCCCCTGTTTGGGTCGGAGAAAGGGAGAGAGGGTGGTGAGCGATTGGACAGTGACTCGCCAAGTAATCGTAGAGGAGTAAGCAACGTCAACGACTGCAGATAGGAAAGTAGAACGTAGTTCTTCATCGATAGTAAGGAGATGCCGTCCTTAGTGTTTAGGCTTTCTGGAGAAGTAGTCTGTCTAAAGAATGAGTTCACGCAGAACCATCGACACGAATGCCACAAAACCAACTTTTTAAGTAGGGGCTGTATAGCAATCCGAGTGGCTGCAATACTACCACTCATTTCATCAAAGAGAACTATCAAATCATCTTGTGGAAGAGCTTGGTCGGCTTCCATCCTGTAAGCAACTAAATATCGTCAAAAGAGGGCGGACAACTGAGTACGCTTCAGTCAATGGTAGATTGCAAGAGCAACTTACTTTGATTACACCCAGACAGGCCTTGAGATATAACTTGAGTGAGTGCTATCTACATAAGGAATCATGAGAACATGTTGAACAAACGAGATGAGGAAAATCAAGAGGAATCAGTTAACGGTTTTCTACGCCGCCATCCTGATGAGGATGTAGTGCATTTCTTCAAGGGAAAGGACCATCGGAGCCCAGTGCGCTTCATCTTGAAAGTTCATTATGATAAACTGAACGAACCTAGTTAAACTAGCCTGATCGCCCCAAAGGAAAAGAGGATTCAGCCGCAGGATCCAGTCCAAGACCAAGAAAAAAGTCAGATTGGTCTCGTGATTCAGCAAGTCAGAAACTCTCACTGTCGATCTATAATCTAGGCTTATTTAGTAGCTTCACCTCTCACTGTCGAGAGACAGATCAGCAATTTAAAAATGGTTCAAAACTCTGGGATCAAAGGAACAACATTGCATGGCATCAGTGTCTAAACATTTTCTAGAACAACTGCGTTCTGTACAGCTAGAACAGAAAAATGAGTTACGATATTGGTAGTGTATGACATTATTGATAGATAAGAAACAAATCAAGATAAGAGCAGTGAAGCTAACGATAAAAGAGCAGAGAGAGCGTGTAGATGCATGACGTACTAACGGGCCACCATTGGGGCCATGACTTCGATGAAAGCTATGCATGAATATACGATGTATTGATTGTTGATGAAATCAAGTTCAAACCGGTAAGGAGTGGGAATGACTGTCGTGCTTACTATACAGATAATAGGATGGAGCCAGAATCCAGGAACCAAGAGAAACAGAGAGAACATGGAGATAATAAGTGCATTGATTGGATCATGTGAGCTCAGGCAACGCATGATTGCTTTGGATGTTGAAGTACAAGTGTCGGATGTTGAAGCTGATTTCAGGCGACAGCACCTCGCATCCTCTTCATCATGGGCAACTTGAATGTCTGCATAGGCTGAGCACTTTTCGGTGGTTCAATGGCTGATACATTTAAAGCAGATTTTTGCCGAGATGGGGATGCCTGGGCACTTTGACTCCTAGATAGATTGGGACCAAGACTTGTCGGTGCGACAGGTACGGGAGCGTAAGAGTGAGCAGAAGATGTTGACGGAGAGAATGATGATACATGGAGGAGAACAGCGAATTCCTCAGTTGAGTTGGTGAGTTTGACCATGTTCAAGCGTAGACTTGATGGCACAGAATGTTTGCTACCATAAGCTTTGATGAGATTGGAGAGCTGCACTACCACCTAGAGAAAGAGGATTGTAGAGAAAGAGGATTGTAACCAAGACCTTCACTCGGGGAAAAACACAAACCTTCAAGAAAATGTGTGCATCCTCCCTCATTAACCTGGTATCAACACTTACGCCTTCTTGCATTGCCTCGATAGTCTCACTCAGCCTCGAGGTTACCCCTCTCGCTCTAATGAGAATTTCCTTAGCGTCTTCGACTTCACTTTCGTCTCCGGCCTGAGAAAGTATATCATCCAACGAATCCCACACAGCGGGTCCCACGTCTACCGCATCTCTAACAGCTTGCAAAGCCTCTTTGTCGACCTGAGACCTAGATGCAGATGGCACAGGGTCTATTGTGATACGACGAGGTGGTATGGGGGGTGAAGAGTCAGACGACGTTTGTACGGATGTACGAGAGCTTCCACGCAGATGCGAGGGATCCCAGGATTCGTAAGGGTCACATGGTTGTGGAGTTACTTTGCTATGTGTGCTTGGGCCGGGAGAATGACCAGTTGTAGGACGTCGTCGAGCAGTCCTGGTTGCCTTAGGAGTACCATTTCCCGCAATCATACTTCTCGTAAACCCGTTAGTCGGTATGATATCGTACGACGGAAGCGTTTTCCCCAATTCCACGTCCTTAGAGCTGAATGAACCCGCATGCCGCCGAGTCGTGCGAACACGAGGACCTTCCCCATTCGGACGTCGTAACGTAGGGAAGGCTGATGGCCCATGATGTTCTGATAATGATTGAGAGGGTGAAGATTTCGGAGGTGAAGAGTTAACAAAAGCGCTGATGAAGCTGGAATCAGTCATATTGTTGTTACCGTTCGAGAACGGTATGCCTCGAGAGTTGGATGGTGTAGGGTATGGTTTAGATCGTAGTGAAGGCTTGATAGCTTCCAGATGGGGAGCTAGACCCTGCCAGGCGAAGGAGATCTCCGCAGTTGCACCATGAAGTAACAGAAGCATCTGCCTGAGATACCTCACATCCTTGCAATTAGTCAAAACTTTCAGTTGAAGAGAGAGCACACCAAGAGCGGTGCCAAATGCAGCCACGGTGTCCCGGCAGCATTCCACCACGTTTCGACAAGCTACAGGAGGAGGCAAGACCTTTCTACTCAATGCATCAAATCGATCCAGAGAGCAGATCAACTGCATCATGTCAGCACTGGCAGGGTCCAGGACTTTACGCAAGATTGCAGGTAATCTGTCATCTACGGTGTATATTGTGAACTGGTCGAACGCTTGATAGACCTGTGAAACGTTAAAGAGTATAGTCCTTGCCGACTCCACCAGATGCACCAATGGTTCTGGTAATGTGTTTGAAATAGAAGCTGCAGGAAGCATCGAGAGTCGGTTGAAATATGAGTTCCGTTCATGATCAACAGAATGAACTGGATGGTGTTGCGCGGAATCACCATGACCAACGGATTTGGTCAAACGCGACATTGGTCTCGATTGAGGGTGTGAACCAGCAGAAGAATCTGAGTCTTGCCGTAATGACAGCGGCGAAGGTATTGAGTACTCATCCTTGTTACGAACAGAGGGATGAGACGAAGAAGGAACGGCTGATGGCTGAGGTATTGATTTCTTGGTGAAATTGAGTCGCGCTGTTCGTAGATCAGGCATGCTCTTTTGGACCTTTTCGTCCACTATAGAATCTGCCCGTTCTGGACTACGTCCACTCCCTTTGTATATGTCGCGAGGGTTTGTGATTGGGATGGATGTTAACATCTGATCTTCAGTAGCAGTGGTCGAAAAGCAAGATTCAGCAGGACTTGGAAGGTAACTATCAGGTGAGCTTGCAGATGCCATGCTGTAGGTTTTGAGTATTCCGAGGTGTAACATGGGTGGTCGTGGCGGTTCATTAGATACTGAGGAAGGGGTACCAACTTCTGGCAAGTACTCGGACACAGATGATACAGAGCGAATTGAATCAACGGAAAATGACCGTGCATGGGGAGTTTCCGCTGCGCTGATATCCTGAGAATCATCGATGGGGAACCGAGACCATGCGGTGAAGCTTTCTTCCCTAGAGAACAAGTCAACTTGAAACTGGTGAAGATAGAAGAATAATTCTACGTACCTGGTATCAGTGTCCACCGACGACTGAGGACCAAGTACAGACTCCACACTGCGAGATAGATCGGCAACCTTTACATTGGAACCATCCAGAAAGTTCTGGAGGCGTGTGATAAACTCTCTCATTGAAGTTGGGCCGTTAACGCCATTTCGTATGTCCATGATATGAGCAGGAGGCCATTGTATAGGGTTTCGCTCAGCTTTGAATATGCTCAACTGTCGAAATCGAGTGATATAGGCTGGTATTTTCGTGACTTTGTTTCGTGCGAATACGAAGACCTAAAAAAACGTCTTAGTGACTGGTGTAAAAGAGGCACGGAGGAAGGAAGCGCACACGAAGATTGACGAGAGAGCCTGGGTCGGATGGTAACCGTTTAATCTTGTTATGACTAATGTCGAGGGTGTCCAATGCAGGCATGAATGTAAGCTATGATTACCATCTCAAAACGGATGCTCATGTGCGTAAACGGGAGAAGTAGACCTACCACGTCTGGAAACACCGTGAAGCTATTGTGTTTGAGGTTTAGATATCGTAGCTGTGATAGTAGCGCGAAGCCCATAGGAAGTGTAGCCAGGTGGTTGTGACTGAGTGCCAGCCTACCACGATGAATTAGTTCATTATGTACTTAGCCCTCGATGCAAAGAAGACGGTACCGTGTTACAAGACATTGCTCGCTCGTTCCTTGTACTCCAATCAATGCTAGCTCTTCAGCAGCCTCTTCGTTCAGATCAGTAAGCTCTCTCCTGGAGAGGTCGATCGTTGCTCCATCATCAGGCGACCGAGCAAGTGCAGCTGCAATATGCGCTGTTTTCAGGGAAACGGGGGGAAATACATTAGAAGCTAGACGGTCTGAAGACGAAGAGTGGTCAAAAAACATTGGGGGAGTAGAGGGTCGTCCCTTTCAAGGACATCGACTGGGACAACTAAGTGGCAGTACAAGGGAGTTGTTCGTACAGTCGTTTAACAAGTCACCCCGGGCGTGACGTGACATTAACTCTTCGAATCTCAACGTAGCGATATTACAGCCTCAAGTCGTGGAATTACATATTTAACCCCATTGTTCCGCTGAAAATCACCTTAGCTTACATGTTAGTGGAAATAGAATATATCTGACTAGTTTGTAGAAATTGCGAAATCTAAGATAAGAAGTCTGGCTCCAATAGACTGGGAAGAGAAAATATCTAGTACTAGTAGTACGTAACAACGTCTTTAGTGAATAATAGAGGAATATCAAAGCGCTAGAGCACTCCTTGAAGCTCATGATCGATGATCTGTCAGTGTTTTGGCATTTTCTAGCTTCACCACAGCATTAACAACACTAGCGCCGCTGCTAGATCAAATGTTCCGGTGCTGTTATCAGGACCACGGCATTCCACCGACTTGGACCAACTTCGCTTGACTCAGCCAGGATCGGTTAGGGTTGTCAGGACATAAGCAGAACCACTGTTGGGTTTTCCCCATACTATGATTACTGCTGCCTGGGCTGAGACTCACTTGAAAGTCAAATCCATCATGTGGGATGCCAAGAAGTCTATGGTGGCTCGCTTACCACCGGGAGGATACACTGGCACCTTGCTTTCATGCTCCTGTATAATTCTTTTTGAAGTTCATGACATCACTCTTATGTGCCTGAAACAAAGTTTCTAGTGGAAGACGAGCAATGAGTCTGGACCCTCGAAATCAGATAACATAGTTTAAAACGCTAAGCATCATGTCCCATTGCCTCGTGCCACAATAATCAATGCATAGCGGTCAGTAACATATGTGAAGATAAGGTTGCAATGTTGAGCTACGTGAAGTTTGAAGCACGCAATGCCTAAGATTGACACAGTCCCAACGTTTTCAGTTTCAAAAGGAAATTTGTCAAGAGATAGCTGCTCCCATCATTAAGTACATAGTTATGTACGTAATCCATGGGTTCAGAACCACATAGAAACTGACATACTAACACTCTCGCTTCGCATCCCATGCCACCAACCAGGAGGAAAAAATAGAAGGTCCCCAGGACCCAGCATTATATGAGAGGCCTTCGGCTTTACTTCCTTCCAAAACTCGGCGTTTTCGTCAGGTCCCTCGAAAGAAAACACGTCGAATGTGGATGTGTTAGACATTGTTGGATTTATAGCGTTTGCCGCAGGATGGGTCGATAAACCGGACTGCGAAAAAGGTTGCATGAAGGGAGAAACGCTGGGAGGCGCTAACCACACCGTTTTATATCCGGTCACCTGAACTAACTTGATAGTTAGGCTCCAATTTATACCTGAGGGGTGCGGTCACAAACCATAGATGTTGTAAAACGGATCCTGGGGAACAAGCCATGAGAGATTGATATATGAAACGGCGGAAAAAAAGAGATCCTACAGTATGCGCAGGCGAGACGGTGCCTTTAGGCCCGAACCACACATTTACAACGAGTTCCTCTTCGTTTCGCGGAGGTTTGTAGCCGGGATAATCGCCTGGAGCAGGCGGACTGGTATACACATAATCAGGAATAACGATATCATCCCTCAAAGCGGGAAATTGTTTCATAAGATCGTGCTGAGCCAAATAAAACACTTGTTGGCGGGAGTGTGACTCCTCGGAGAGACAAAGTCGAGATATGAATTCGTTCCATGACATAAGTTGCTGAGACCAATCCTCCGTTGTGTAGTCACTTCCAATTTCCACGGGCACGATCCGATCTGAACCTGCCACAGAGTAAAGATAGTCGACAGAATTCCACGGGTGCTCTTTGAGAGCGGGCCAATTGGAGGCATAGCCACGAAGGGCAAAAGGGCACTGATAAAGGTGTGCTCGAAATGATGCCAGTGAAGGGTCAGATGTGAGGGAATCAACCTCGTGGGATGAGGATGGTAAAGAAGACCTGAGATCTATCGGGTTTTGAGAAGGCAGCATCATAACCTTTGTGAATTCAGAGCGAGGTCTGATATAATCGGAGTGAATGCCAGAGATGAAGTGATGGATAAGCTCTAATCGTCCTTCTCCTGCCGAGCCAGCTAAAATAATTGCCTTATCTAGCCTGGAGATAGCTTGAGAAGGGTTCGGGGGCGAGGAAGTTATATCGTTTAAGGCCAAGAAAAGTGATACATCCGTGTACAAGCGCCTCCAGGATATAGCACCAGAGGATGATTTCATTGCTTCGTATGCAATATCTAATAACTGAGAGAGTTCATCCATCGCGAAAGTCTGAGAACATACAGCAGCTTGCAGTCGGGTTAAAATGTTTTCACCACACCCTGATAGCTCTAAAATAGCAAGCGAACGGATTGAACTGGATGGAGAAATGGGGTTTTCAAAAATATTTCTTACGTGCCGTGGATGGATCGTTGTTGTCCTGTAATTGGTCCTGCAACAAGGACAGGATTTGGTTCTGTAAATGCATCTCTCTCAGACGCGGACAAAGTAAGAGAAGGCTGAGTGACAGGTAAATTGAAAGTGTGACAGATGTGACATCACGGTTGTGTTACCTGCCAGCCTGGATTTTTCATAAAAGGCGCGAGCGGGACGAGCGTTGCCCCCCACACCCAACTTTTCCTTCTGCCACACGGCCCTCGGCAACCTCCTCGCCGAGTCATCTCTTTCCTTTTCCGGATGACATCAAGGTCTGGTCTCAGCCACATTTTTTGTCCTTAAACTCCCTCATCTTACCTTCACAGGTTGGACCGGCTCCTCCTCTTACTCGATACTGGTTCATCTACTTCTGTGAGGCAAACAGCCGCTAAGCAACTTGCTCAAATTGCCGCCAAAAGTGTTGTTGCTCTCGAACAAGATACAAAATCTGCCCGCAGACATGTTTCTCTCGACGATCCATCTTCCTGGTCCGAGTTAATGGCCGTTGTTGCACGGGTATTTGCCAATGCAGGATATCAATTGCTAGCAATCAACTCATTTAGTCTTTTTCTAGATCCTACCATACCTACATTCTCGATCGCACGATACCCGGACTGCTGCGTCATATGCACTTTCTCATATATTTACGCTTGTCCCACTGTGGGAACCACTTCATGCAGATGTCAAGATGGAAACAGATGAGCCTTTAGCGATTCCAGATTTTCCAGCCTTTTGTGTCCAAGATCTTGTCTCTAGTGGCAAGCTTCTACTAGCATCTTCTGGTAAAGAATTTGCGAGACCAGCGGCTATTTTTTTGAATTCTACTGAGGTGAAGAAGGCGCGTAAAGAAGCCATGAAGCGATTAGGCCTAGACTTTCTTGATGGCGTCACTGGCGAAGATGATATGGATATTGAGAAAGAGCTGATGAATGACGCAGACGTTGAGATGGACAGTGTTAAAGAACAAAGCGAGTCTCCTACCGACGTCAAACCGCCAAAACTTGAGAAGGTGGATGACTCTCGATCCGGCACACCTGGAACACGTGCCCCATCTCCATCTCTATCTGGTCCTGTTGACGACGCGTTATCTGCTCGGGAACGCAATCGCCTCAAGCGAAAGAGAAAATTGGGTCAATCTGCTTTTGTTGCTGCGCCTCCACCTCCACCCGCAGGATCATCATCAAAATTTAGTGCCGCCCCAGCAGGGCAATCCAAGTATGTCCTTTGGTGCTTGGCTTGTTCCTTGCTCGCCTTACAATTCCTTTAGAGCACGTCTAATTGCAGCTGATAACGCTACATCATCTTCACGCGTCGAGGACGGGCAAAATGGCTCGGCGAACGACAAAGTCGTCATTGACCCCTCAAAAGGTGGTGCGGTCTCTCCCAAAGTAGCTCAACAATCAAAAGCTCTTCAAGTCCCGGCTGGGATGTGGATTTGGGATGGCGTTGCAAAAGTCCTTGAGGTCGACTTGTTCAGCGAATCATGGGAGGTTCGACACGGCGCGGCGATGGCCTTGCGGGAACTTCTGAAAGCACAAGGCCAATACGGCGGCATGCAAGGTTCGTGCAGTTACCAGACACTCAACGCCAAGTTGACTGGGATTATGATACTAGATGATTTATCTCCCGCTGAGAATGAGATCGCTCACGAACGTTGGTGCAATGATCTGGCTGCCAAGTTTTTATGTGTTTTTGTTCTCGACAGGTTTGTTGATTTCGTCTCAGATCAGGTAGATTCTTGTTCCTGTCTTATACTACCCTCGCCTACTGATACTAATGGAAAATCTTCACAGGCAGTCGCCCCAGTACGAGAAACTGTTTCCCAAACCATGGCATCGTTAATGCTTCACATGCCCAAGAGATCAGCTCTTCACGTTCATGCGATTTTACTGCAAATGATCAGTCAACAATTCACGCTCCCTGAGTTCACATCAAAATCGAGACCAAACGCTGAGCCCAGTCATATTTGGCAGATTAGACACGCTGGCTTACTAGGGATCAAGTATGAAGTTGCAGTCAGAAGTGATTTATTTGAGGGGAAAGGGCCTGATACGATGCAGAATGACGAAGGCAGGTCCATGCTACGGGGCGTGGTAGATGCTGCTCTAATGGGGTAAACTTCTACATCATGATCATTTGTTATCTTGGCTCATATTATCATCAGACTCGGAGATGGTGACGACGATGTACGCGCCGTGGCAGCCTCTTGCCTGCTTCCTATCACTCGTCATATAGTGGAACAAGTACCAGATTGCCTGGAGAGTGTCCTTATTGTTGTGTCCCGGTGCTTGAGTGACATGAGAGATGATTTGAGTTCTAGTGTTGGATTTGTCATGGACCTTCTCGGTAATGATTTCCATCTACTCCCCTTTGGAACAGAACACTTACAAGTTGTTTGACTAGGGGATTTGGTCAAGTATAATACAGTTATTGACGTTCTTGCAGACGAGTCCATTGGGTATACTTCATTGTCTCTGCTATGGGCTGTGGTTGACATTGTCCTTCACTAGACTGCCACTATCCACACTTGCTCCAGTACTCTATCCTTTTTTCCGACATACTATTTCGGATGTTCGGTTGGCAGTCGTTCAGACATTATCCTCATTCATGAACGTAGAATCTCTTCCCAAGACTTGGATGGATGCCACCTTCCTCCGGCTTATATTTCAGAATCTTGTACTTGAAGAACGCTCTGATATTAGAGACGCAACTCTACAGGCATGGCGCATCGCTTTGACCATCATTTCTCGGAGAGAAGATTGGTTAGAATCGATTATCACAGAGTCTCTGTTGCGAGATTGGTTCACGATGATGATGACTCCACTCGGTGTTCCCTTGAACACGAGCCTTTTCTTCCATCCAACGTTCCAAAGCGAAGATCACGTTCCACGCGAGCGGCACAACGTTGATCTCAATATGAAGCGACAAGACCTTGCTATTCTCTCCATCGATATTGTGCTCAAGGCTAGAATAGCGGCATCTCATGCTCTTGCGTTCTTGTTCGTCTGCTGGCCTGCTTCGGTATGCTTTATATTTGCTTGTCTTTGAACATGACTGAGTAGCTGCCTAGACCATGGAGGCGATGTTCAGGCCCATCTTTATGCATTATGTGGAATCAACTAGCATCCTGCAAAAACTTTTGTCATCGATCATCTCAGAAGAGTGGGCTCACGAGTATGACAAGCTAGTGTTGTCATCCCCTACTCTCCTTCCTCTCATCGAAGTATCTCCCATGGCCAAAGAAATATCTGATTCATCGCTGGTCTGGCTGCAAGACAATCCATTGCCTGCATACCACGAGATGCTGATCAACCTTCATGGTATCCTCAAAGAATGCCAAACCCTTTTGCAATCATTCGCTCTTGACTGTCGACTTCCTGTCTCGTCCATACCTTTCCTTGGGACTGAGGTTGATGTCACAGGGACCCGGCAAGGCTGTTTCACTATTGCTACAGCCAAGTCTGCAGTTGGAACTATGTATGACCAACTCAAGAGCAGCCTTGGTCGGACAAAGAAGAAGGAGCTGGCGATTATTGCAGAGAAGAGGTTGACTGTCGTTGCTATGATTGATCGGTATGCGGAAGTGAAAGCAGAGCATGATAACAGGGTGTCGGCTGCTGTTGCAGCTGCGTTCGTTGCGCTCAAGAGCACGCCTGATAAAGTTAGTCCTGTGGTCAAGGGCATCATGAATGGAATTAAGGTACCAATTTCTCTAAGTTTTCTTCTAGATCATACTTAACTAATGGCTATACTTAGAACGAGGAAAATCTCGATCTGCAAACCCGTGCTGCTGTCGCTGTCGCTGCCTTCGTGGTGTTCTGTGTCGACAAGGGCTTGGGCCAACCCGCTGAGAAAATCATCAAAAATCTCTGTACGTTCCTGTGCCAGGATGCAGAGCAAACGCCTACATTCACCTATACGCGACACACTACTAGTGGTATCCTCTCTTTCCGTGATTTGTTTAAACTTGGGACTGCAAGCAACGGCAAGGGGATCAAGGGGAAGGAACAAACTCTAGGTCCTAAAGCTCATTTACCAAGGCGCGGAGCAAGTCTTGCCTTTCGCCAGCTATCAGTTCAGTTTGGTCCTCGGTTGTTGGAGGTTATACCAAAGATGTGGCAGTCCATGGCTGGAGGTCTTCTCTCAGCATTCCCCTCAGGTTGATTTCCTCGCCAACTATAAGTATCATGATCTTCATTTTGCTTTACAGGTACTATAGACGAAGAAACTGATAATCAAATCGAAGAATCATTCGGTCAAGATATCATCGATTCCCTCAGCGTCCTGGAGGCCACTGTTCCCACGTTTGATCCACATCTATGGCCGAGGTTGTTTGAGATATTCCCAACAATCTCGCTAGCCCTCAGGAGTCGCTTTGCCATTATTCGTCAAGCAGCCGCCAAATGTTTCTCCACCATCTGCGACGTTGTTACGACCGATGCAATGCATTTTGTGATTGACGAAGTTCTACCCCTTCTTTCTGATCCACTCTCCTTGCACAACCGTCAAGGCGCAACTGAGCTGATATATCGTAGGCACCTAACAGCTCATCTGCCTCTTTAGAACTCACTAATTTTTTGCCCAGATATCGTGCAGAAAGTGGACATCAAGGCTCTTCCCTATGTTATATTCCTTGTTGTTCCAATTCTTGGACGAATGAGCGATTCGGATGAGGCGATCAGATCAACTGCGACGAATACTTTTGCGTCCCTCGTCAAGATGGTGCCACTTGAGGTTGGTTCGACCCCCATTCGTGCTGAGCTTGATTTTTTAACGTTTTCACCAGTCGGGACTTCCAGATCCACCTGGCTTCTCAGAGGAGCTGCTCAAGAGGCGTGATCATGAGAGACAGTTCTTGTTACAGCTCCTTGATGGTAGTAAAGTGGAGCAGTATCAAATCCCAGTTACTATCAAAGCAGAACTTCGCAAGTATCAGCAAGACGGCGTCAACTGGCTGGCGTTCCTAGCCAAGTACCAGCTCCATGGTATTCTTTGTGATGGTAAGCTTGGTTTTGTTCATCGGTTCTATGTTTATGCATTATGTCACACAGATATGGGACTTGGGAAGACGCTGCAATCGATATGCATCTTGGCTTCAAAGCACTTCGAACGGAAGAAGCGCTTTGAAGAAACACGCTCTCCAGACTCAGTCCATCTACCTTCACTCATTGTCTGTCCACCTACTTTAACCGGCCACTGGTATTATGAGATTCTCAAATACTCCGACAATCTCAAACCAATGCATTACACCGGAAATGCACGAGATCGCGCGAAACGCCTTGCCTCCATCAAGGGATATGATGTTGTCATTACTTCCTATGACATCGTACGCAATGATATCAACTATCTTGAGCCTATCGACTGGCTTTACTGTATTTTGGATGAAGGGCATATTATTAAGAATGCACGAACTAAGCTGACCAAAGCAGTCAAATGCATGAGATCGCAGCACCGACTGATCCTGTCTGGCACACCCATTCAGAACAATGTTTTGGAACTCTGGAGTTTGTTAGACTTCTTGATGCCTGGCTTCTTGGGGACGGAGTCGTCTTTCAACGAGAGGTTTAGCAAGCCCATCCTGGCGAACCGTGATGGAAAATCAAAGAACAGTGAAGCAGGTATAAACTTTATTTCAGCTCTATAGCACTTGATTTATCTTTTCTCAGCTGCACTTGCTCTGGAGGCACTCCATAAACAAGTCCTTCCTTTCCTACTTCGTCGACTGAAAGAGGACGTCTTGAACGACCTTCCACCCAAGATTATTCAAGATTATTATTGCGAGCTGTCCGAGCTGCAGAAGTTCTTGTATGATGACTTCTCTAATTCGCCTGCTCGAGTCACGGCAGAAGGGGTGGTTTCAACTGCTGATTCAGGAACGAAAGGGTCTGAACAGACCCATGTCTTCCAGGCTCTCCAGTATCTTCGCAAGCTGTGCAACCACCCTTCGCTTGTGCTGAAGAATGACAAAGACGCGATTAGTTCCGCTATGGCAAAAGTCGGAGCTCAACCTGAAAGCTTGCATGAGATGCAGCACGCGCCTAAGCTACAAGCACTCAAGTAAGTCTTTCTTCTTATTTCTCTGAGATGTTCAGAAGCTCAGTTGATCGTAGACAACTCCTCAATGACTGTGGAATCGGTCTTGGTCCTGGTACTAGTTGTGATCTTAGCAAAACAGAATTGCTGGACACTGAGGAATCAACTGCATCTGTCACGCAGCATCGTGTTCTCATCTTCTGTCAGATGAAGCAGATGTTGGACATTATCGAGGCCGACTTATTTAAACCACATATGCCTTCTGTCACCTATATGCGCCTAGATGGCGGTACAGATGCCTCGAAGCGTCATGCCATCGTTCAAACATTCAACTCGGATCCTAGTATAGACTGCTTACTCCTGACAACCCACGTTGGTGGACTGGGTCTCACCCTCACAGGCGCCGACACGGTCATCTTTGTGGAGCACGATTGGAATCCGATGAAAGACCTTCAAGCCATGGATCGGGCGCACAGAATCGGACAGAAAAAGGTTGTCAATGTTTACCGACTTATAGCCAAAGGCACGCTGGAGGAAAAAATTATGGGGTACGTTCATCCTTTTCCAAGGTGCTCAAGGTTCAACCAACACGTCACTTCTCTAGCATGCAACGTTTCAAGCTCAACATCGCAAACTCTGTTGTTACTCAACAGAATTCCGGCCTGGCATCGATGGACACTGATCTGGTTCTGGACCTGTTCAAGCGAACTGGGGAAGAAGAGGACGCCCTTGCTGCCGCCAAAAAGAAGATCAAGGAAGCTCCCGGTCCGCTTTCACAGAAGAACATACTGCAAGCATTACAAGACCTACCAGCAGAGGATGAGTACGATGCTCTGGATCTTTCGAGTTTTATGAATTCATTAAGTAGATGAGGATCGTTGTGGGGCATTATTCATTTTGTTGTTTATTTTTATTCCCTTCGCTTGTTGACCACTGCTTTTCAAACGTCTAGTCTAGAACATAAATGTATGAAATCATTTCCTCTTGTAATCTTTCAGTAGATGTAGCTGTACAGTTATCACTATTCAATCAAGAATGTATATATATCACGGAAGGGAAACAGAAAATAATCCTCGATACCCAGCCCATGTATACGAGCCATGCTACCATAGATACCAAGGTCGGCCTGCTGGACGACTGCGATTGGGAGGGTGGGGAAGGGCTCTTCTCCAGAGACGAGGCATGTTAAAAGCGAGGATGATCGCACCAAGGCCGACCATGGTCCCTATTATTGTACCTATCAACGCGCCGATACCGAGTGTGACTGCTGGTGGCGGGGAATTGCGTCCTTTTGAAGAAGAAGAGTAACGATCTGGGAGACACGAGACATCCGAACCGTTGACAACAAAGAAAGGAGGCGAAGATGTAGATACACCTAATGTATGGGGAGCATCGTACGCCAGGATGGAATACCATCCTTCGGACACATTCACCTTGGACCACGTTAAAACTTCCACGAGGGAAGAAACATTGGAGAGAAGGGTGCGCTGGACTGGAGGTGAGTGGTCAGGAGACGGCCGTGAATCCCGTCCATTGATGCCAGTAACAGTGAATGTTAGTAGGACATCTCGGGACGACTCCCAGGTAATATTCATGGGCTTGCATGTGGTCGCATTTACGGGCTGGTTGAAAGTGATTATGGAGGGTTCTGGATTACTTGTTATGGCACCAGAGGAAATGACTGCAGAACCTGCAGGTTTCGTTGAATCGGAGTCCGAAATCAGACCCTCCTGAGTTAGAGTTGCAGTCACTGAGGAGAGCAAAGAGAAACTAGTGGTTACAGCTGTTGATATCGTGGTAGTACCTCCTTCAGTGCGAGAATCCGAGGTCGTGGAGGACACTGCCACCCCACCGTTAGCACTAGGAATGGGAGATGGAAGATCTACGGCAACAGTGTGTTCAGAGTTGTCAGAGTTGTCATCATCGGAATGGTGGTCATCAGAGCCATGGGCAAAGACATGTAGCGCAACTACAGAGGTGACGAGAATAAGAATTGAGAATCGCATATCTAAGTTTGGGAGGTGAGCAGGACATTTCCTTATCGATATTACAATGGCGGCACTTACTTGCGAGGGTAGTCAATACTCTATGAGATTAGAACCCGGAGAAGATTATTATAAGGAGCACCAAACTATTCAGCGAAAATGCTTGTAAGCTGACGAATAGATCGCTGCAGCGAGCAACCTTCTCATGTCAGATAGAACCTCGCCCACTATTAATCCGTCTGGAATCGTTACAATCAAAAACAGTGGTCATGAAGTAGGATGAGCCATTGCCTTGGGCCTGAAAATCGCAGGGGAAACAAGGCCTGTATGGTCAGCTTTTGATGAAGTTTAGCCAGTGCCCAATGATAATCGAGGGGCACTGAATATGTGAGAGATTCGAAGACTCCAAAATTACCACATGCGATATCAAGTTTCAACTTCGCACAAATCTTGCCAAAGCAGCCTAACACTTATTGAATCGGAGTTAGTATAGCTATTAAAAATGTATGGTATATATCGTCTCACCAGTATTGCGGTTATTCACAGATGATCCTTCCCTGACACTCTAGAACGGACTTAATTAGCCTCTTAGGCTTTCTCACCTGTGGGGACTCCTGATAAAGGAGCGGAATCAATCAGGGATAGTAGGTAGTTTGCAGACACCAAGGCGAGTTACTCGTGCAAAATGTTACTCGTGTTGCAACTGCTTGCCTTCATGATGAAATAAATTATCAAGTGAGCCATAGATAACAAGCATTTCACTTGTAGATCGCTCTTCAACACACTGTCTTCGAGTGATATAATATAGGCGTACGTGTTGTGCTCGTGTAACTGTCCATGCATCCCATATAAGTACGCATTGCGTGAGTGGTGTATTACCTCTTCCTTCCCGCCCTCTTTCCTCCCCCTTCATCAACATCAACCCCACCCTCTCTCAACACTCTCGCAATTTCCTGTCTTACCTCACCAAGATTCGTTTTGAGTGTCTTCGCGTCTTCGAACTTCCGATGTGCGTTGGCTTCTTCCACAAAGGATTCCAATAAGGCTTCCTGTTCGAGTAGAGGCTGGAGCATAAGTGCGAGCGATGAGTCTGAATCGATAAGATCTCGGTTCGTGTGTCCTGGATTTGAGTTGGACGTGGGATCGGCGAGAGTATCAAGGGTTAAACTTGAAAGGGTCAATGCGCTCGAACTGGGTAAAGACCTGGGCTTTGGTGTTGGGATGGACTGTTTTGGCACAACAGGTGAGCGACTAGGTGGTGGACAAGGACAAAAGACGGAGATAAAAAATATATATAGACCAACCTGCAGCGAAACCATATTCTTCTGCAAGAACAGATTGACCCTTGTCATAATCGCCATGATCACTCGCTCTTGCGAACTCGGTCCACTAATACCCCCAATCTTCCCTTTCCCATCCGTTCCCCTACCGTCTTGATCCATCACTGTAACAGCCCGGATCTTCTTTCCCAACGCATCATACTGAGCAAATGATTCCATTAGTCTCTTACGAACTATCGGAAGTGCCTTGCTGTCGTGTGTGCTGGACGAGGTGGTAGTTGGTTCGGGGTTGTTCAGGTTGAGTACCATCTCCTGAAATTGAGGTAGTGAATCTTCAATTTCAGATTCAAGTGATATCAGTGCCTGTTTGTGAGTTCGTAAGTTGGAAAAGATATAAGGTTAGCAGTGCTTAGCAAGGCGACAGAAGGGAGTAGGTAGAATGTACATTGTATAGCCTGACGAATGTGGGAACGGTCGAAAATTCCTGCTGAAACTGCTGCCGCCTGTTTAAACAATCATCATCAGCCAGTAGAGTAAGAACCACAATGAGGTGAGCATACATAATCACAGGCCGACATAGTCGACAAACTCTCACTCCCTTTAGGAATTTCTCTTCGTCAGGTTCTTCACTCGGTACATTTGATGCTCTCTTCGTCCCCTTCCCACCACCAGGCGTCAATGTAGGATTAACCACACTACTTGTCCTTCTCCTTACCCCATAATCTACCCCTTCTTTCACCTCCTCAATCCTCCTCGTCCCCGGATCAACAACAAACAGGAATGAACAAGGAACGGGTCGTTGGGGTCGTTTAGGCGGTAGGGAACATATGATCTGTCCACAGAGACGACAATGGTGCTTGCGATTTGTTAGGGGATGAAAAGAAGACCTATATGAGATGAAGTCATTAAATCCATGATAGCAGCAGCAGTTGCATAAATGCCGGGCTTACGAGCAACATATACACTTGGACACAGATGCGTCATCTTGCCATGGTGTTATTCTCTGTTCTGCGGCTGAAGGAACAAATAAAACCCGAATGATTGAGGGTTAAATAAGCACAGAACAACGTCGAGTTAACAGACCTCGTATATCTATCTGACCCTGTCCAAGAACCCCCCTCAACAACCCTCCAGGATCACCCTTCAGACTGTTTTTCAAACCCTCAAAGTCCAAGTCGAAAAATGACGAATTCCTCCTACTTGTACCATCCTTTACTAGCCCAGGTCTTGCGCTCACTCCCCTGCCATCACGATTGTTGTTGCCTCCTGGACTCCCAAGGGGAGGAAAATGTAATGCAATCAACTTCTCTAGTCTCCTCTCCAGCTTTGTCCTCTCTATCCTCCCTACATCGCGTTTTGCACGACGAAGATGTGAAAAATCATCTGTGAGAGGTCGATAGACACCTTTAGGTTGGAAGCCCGGTCGGTAAGGTGTCGAGGCTACTCCGGATGTTCTCAACCTTGATGGAGCGGGAGATGAGGGTGTGGCCGGCGCAAACGTTGATGGTGAGGCGACGCGGGGGATAGGTATTGTTGATGTAGCAGATGTGATAGGTGTGGAAGCAGATGCAGATGTAGATGCAGACGGGACGGGTGAGGTGAAAGGAGGCGGTGAGGGATGTAAATGAGGGAGGGAGTCTAACCGAGGCGATGGGTGTTGTAGAGTGTTTAGTGGTAGTGGTAGTGATGATGACGATGATGACGATGACGATGATGGAACACAAACAGATCCTGGTATCACTCCGCTGAGCGACTGTGCTCGATGATGCGGCGGATGTGTGGGTGTTGCAAGCAAAACATTATTACTTGATGGGGGAACGTGTGGTACAGCCTGTGAAGATGTCATGCGGGCGTCGGCAGGGCGAGAAATTAATGCTGGATCAAGATGCGGAGGTGTAACTTGGGAAGAAGTAGATGATGTTCGTGAGTGAGTTGGAGCCGTACCCGCCGGTCGAAGAGGTGACGACGGTAATGGTGAACGATTACCAGCTGGTGGGAGAGCTATCCGCCGGAATTTAGAAGCTTTGCGAGCAGAGGATAGCAAAGGAGGTCTAGTTTCATTGCTAGCAATTGTGGTAGTACTAGCAGCAGAGCTACTTGGGATAACGGGCTGCGCATAGGTTCCATTGGTGGAAGAACCATTCATGGTTAGAGATGAGGTACCATCAACAGTAATCTCTGGTATCTTAGAAGACAGTTGAATGGTAGGTGTTAGTTCAGGAGACGCTGGCTCGGATTGAGCTAGTGAGGGACTTCGGGAAGTTAGACGTGGACTGGATGGCTGTTTGGGTGAGGGTGATGGAGGTAAAGGAGTAATGGCGGCGGTAGCAGCGACAGCCTCTTCAGGAGTAATATCATAGTCGATGTTGGTTGGATCCCAAGAACCATTGCCGTTCTGGAGATTTGAAACTGCAACAGCAGGTAATTTTAGAGGCGTTTGCGGTGGGGAGTTGGTTACACTGTTTGGACCAGACGGAGTTCGTGAATGGCGTTTTGACTTTGACTGTAAATGTTTTCCAGAGGGCTATCTGAAGCGACAGTTACAATGGAACAGACCTTATAAGCTTGATATGGAACATGAGCTGACGTGTCTGGAACCATCGTCGTAGTCGTAAGGTGTAAAGAGAAGGGCGTCTGATGATGCTGACTTTCTTCATCTTCAAAAATATCACTCTCAATCATAAATCGTTTCAATCAAACTATGCCAGACAACATGTAGTCAACGACTGTCAACTGGAAATTCCAGATATATTACTTTGGTGAGTACAACAGAAATGAACATCAATTTGCCTTCATCACATATGAGAACAACTAAAATCTTGTGGGTGCGAGTCATCTCTAAACAACCCAGCTCTTGCCAGGAAGTCCAATGTGGTAAAATTTAAAAAAAGACCAGCAAGCGTCAGCGCCTAGCAATTGAAGGAGAGAATCCTCCGGGCTCGGGAGTTATTCGAATTTTCGTATGCAGGTATATGGTCACGTGTTTCGTTTCTGACACGAACCACGATGCGCTCTGTAGTCGCTCTACTTCAACGACTATCCTCATCCAGCAAATGGGTCGATGATGACGAGAAAGGTGCCATAGGAATTTTTTGGCCACTGACTCTATTTTTTGCCTTCGGTATCTGGCTTGTGATTGATCGCTACCAAAAAGCACACACCAGTGCTATCAAGTTCAAGTTCACCATGCCAAAGGCAAGTACTCACTCAATAACCAGACACGTTCATCTTTTACATCTGATTCACTGGCGACACAGGAAGCAGATCCCACGTGGACCTCTCTACAAATCCCTAACGCACATTTAGAATCCCACTTGGAAGATCGGTCCTTACTTCCTGGCAGAGACGTCCCGGGTCGGAGGTACATTACCAGTTTTGATCCCTCTACCGGTCAGCATATCGGTACCTTCCTCGCAGACAATGAACCCGAAATCGAAGAGAAAATCCGGCGAGCAACGCATGCACAGAAAGAGTGGAAGAATACTTCATTTACGCAAAGAAGACGCGTGTTGAGGAGTTTGCTCAAGTGGTTAGTAGATAATCAAGAAGCCTGCGCAAATGTAGCTTGTCGTGACACGGGAAAAACGCGTATGTTGTATCTTGTTGAAGGTATTTGAAATCATTTGACGATATATCTATTTTTGTAGGCATAGACGCAGCGCTTGGAGAAATTTTGACCACATGTTCAAAACTTGAGTGGCTCATGCTTCACGGAGAAGATGTGCTAAGTCCAGAGAGAAGAAGAAACAATCTTGCACTTAGCTACAAGGTGGCTGAGGTGCACTACGAACCCCTGGGTGTTGTGGCAGGGATTGTATCTTGGAACTATCGTATGCCCACCACTCACCTGCATCCGTCCACGGGCTCACTCATTTTCAAGCTCTCCACAACGCTTGGTCTCCCATCATTGCTGCTATCTTTGCTGGCAATGGCATCGTTCTCAAGTGTTCCGAAAGAGTACTCTGGTCATCAACTTGGTTTGTTGATATTATACAAACTTGTCTCCAAGCTTGCGGTCATAGTTCAGATCTCGTTCAGGTGCTGTTCTCATGTACACTCATAGTTTGTGCTACTAACACTATCCTTCAGCTTACTTACCACTACCCCGAACAAGCTGAAGCTCTGACTACTTCTCCACTGATTAAGCACATAACTTTCATTGGCTCGGAACCTGTCGGACGAAAAGTAAATCTTCTCATGTCTGTCTGCCAACAGGTTTTCTGAACCTTCTGATACTAGGTGGCCATGGCTGCAACTAAGCATCTTACTCCTGTCACACTCGAATTAGGAGGTAAAGACCCAGCCATAATCCTGCCTCAAACAGATCTCGAAAAATGGGCAAGTATATGGATGCGTGGAATCTAGTATGTTCTTCCCCTTGCTGTTAACGACCCTGCTTATTCAGGGATGTTTCATGGACTCACAGCCAGAACGCTGGCCAAAATTGTATTGGAATCGAACGCATTCTCGTGCACACAGATCAATACGACAGGCTCGAAGAAATCCTTAAGGAGCGCGTTCAAAAACTTCGTTCCGGCTCCGTAATGGCTCCGTCCCCTGAAGGATTTGTCCAGAGCGTTGATTGTGGGGCCATGATAGATGCTAGCCGGTTTAGGGGCCTGGAGAGGGTATTGAGAGACGCTGAGGAAGCGGGTGCAAATATAATTGGTGGAGAGCAATATCATAATCCACGCATGGAGGATGGCCATTACTTTGGGACAACGTTAGTCTGCAATGCTGATCCCACAATGACTGTTGCGAGGGAAGAAAGTAAGTCGATGATCCATTGCTTTTTTTTCAAGAATTGTGCGCCGCTCACATGTGCTACGCTTTTGCTGAATAGTGTTCGCACCTATCGTCTCCCTAATACAGTATGACACCATAGAAGAGGCTATCGAAATTGCGAACGGTACTAAATATGGGTTGGGTGCGAGCGTGTTTGGTCCAGATCAACAACAATGTCTCCTTGTTGCGAAAGAATTGGAATGTGGTATGGTGGCTGTCAATGATTTTGGCGTTTTCTATCTCAAGTTGGTTGTTTCCCTCATGCCCCGCGGAGAACCGCTGATTGAGCCTGACGTCCTTTGTCCTCAGTCAAGATCTGCCCTTCGGTGGTACTAAAGCCAGTGGCTATGGTCGTTTCGGTAAGCCCTCGACCAAGCGAGCACTTGTTCGTCGAAGGACTGACGTTTCCATTCCTCAGGTGGCCCGGAGGGTCTCCGTGCGTTGACTAATGTGAAGGCGGTCATGGTAGATCGTTGGCCTGGCTTGATACAGACAAGCATACCGAAGGTCTTAGATTACCCGATTCGTTCGTTGGTGCACAGCTGGTATGTCCACGCTTTTCCCCTTTTCCAGCTCGAGCTCGATATTGATTGTACCTTTTTGCTTGTCAGGAATTTCACAAGTGGGCTTGTGCGATTCTTGTATGCGGATAGCTGGAGGAGTCGTATTCGAGGATTGATCACACTCATTTCCGCATCGAGAAAATCTGGATGATCTCTTTGTCCTCCATGGCTGAAGATTGCTCTGCTACTTGCTCTTTTTTTGATACCATACATCTCATTCTTGTTTTTGGCTAATGAATACTCATGTATCATGAGTGGCGTAACTTGTCAACTCATTATAGGCATTTTTGACTCACATGAGATATTTTACTGACTTGAAGACCCTCCTGCCTTTTTTGTTCATCGCAGCTTGTGCATCGACTCGGGTTACAGATTACGATGCTATTATGACGTATACGTATATGGTCTGCGGTTGGCAGTGAGCCATTAACTGCTTTTTAGGCCATGACAGTGACAGCACTGCCAGCCAACTGCGATACATTCCTGGTGGTGAAGCATAACAAATTTTCGGACAGAGATGAGCGAGATGACTGATCGTGCATTAGTAAGGATAGGCACACTCGATCAGATGTATTACCATCAGGACGAAACATCATCCCAGGTCGGAGATAAGCCATGTAACTTGGAAGGGTTCGCGCAGCATGTAGTAGGCTCGATCGAGCTGTACATGCATACCTATCAACACTTACAGCAGTTGCTTTCTCTGGCTCAGTAGTGACTTCCAGCGTTGGTGCCATCTCAACGTTGAGATGGCACCGAGGAGGGCTTCAACACGAGAACCAAGATAGTCCGTAGTGTCTAGATACTTCCTGGCTTTGTTATTTCTTCTCAATCAGAGAACCAGAGGGCCATGTCAAAAGTCATAAGTTACACCGAGGGCCGACAGCATCGCGTGCACCGCCTATTAGGGCTACATTTCTCCTTCCAACTCTAGTACTTTCAGCGCCCCGCGGGGTGTCGAACATGCGATGAGATGGGCTGCAGCCTCCTTCGTCGGACGACACGTTGAGTCAGTTATAGCTTTTGCTGTGTACGAGGTTTGCAGATCCAGACGACGTGCCGAAGAGCGAAGTTTGGAAACACCCCAACGGCTCGCAGAGGTATAATTGATGGAGCACGATTGGAGTTTCGGAGACTTTGTAGGACGTTGCAGATCCAATTTAGTGATTCTAATTTTAGTCACTATAAATGGCCAGCTGTTCACTGGTGGGCTAGTTCTGGGCTTGCCACAAGATAAAGAAACGGTGATGTGATTGTCGTCACCTACATGGCCCACACATGACTGCCACTTGGGGTACTAGGCGGTGGATACAAAGTGCGAACAAAAATGAAGGAGTAGGGGAAACTATGAAGTTTTTGACAGGCTCTCAGGGTGGCGGATCTGACTTGTCACCAGAAACGAAAGATGGTGAGCACCCGAGGGGAACGGTTGACACTGTCGACTCTACCACTACTAGATCTGACATGAAAGAGCCTATCAGCTTTCGGCGAATCCGTACACTTCGTTGTCAAGCCAGTTGATGACTAAGACGTTGTCACCGACTGTGTATGGGCGGTATGGATGGCAGTGAAGTCATCATCGTGTCAATCGCTTTTAGAAATCCAAGCACTTTGTTCCCAAACGAACAGCCCGTCCGAGGTCCTAAGTATCAGTCGGTCGGAAAAGTGGATGAATGGCCCATAAACCTCTTTGCTCGTCCGGTCCGGGCATCATCCCATCCGCTTCGATCGTTGACGGTTTCAACAAGTCATGGGTTGGACGTTAACCGCCTAAGCTCTAAGTTGCGTTCATATAAAAAGGGTATCGAGGATGAGGAGGATTCAAAACATCCTTTTCGTCATATTCCATTACTCAGTACTCAGAACCCACAGAGCCTAACACACAATGGCAACTTTATCTCTCATTTCAAATGTAAAGGTAATAAATGTACCTTCATTCGAAATGAAATAGCTAATTGACTTCTATCTCTTCATTGGTAGCTGAACGATCCTTCGAATTTCTTCATCCCAGCACTCTCCGAGGTTCGCGTCTTATTTGTTTCTTTTGTCTTCGTAGGCCCTCAGACCCAGAAATTCTCCGTTACTAGTTCAGCGCTACAACCCTGGGGATAACAGGGAGATCCCTTTCAGTTAGCTATTCACACAATGAGACATTTTGTTTTGGTGGTACTTTCGAACCGGCATTTCATCTTATCGTGGTATGCAAAAGAGTTTACCACTGAGTTTTTGCTCTTAGTGCTGAGTTGATCCCTACATATAGCACCGGCGGGGTATATCCAAACAGCCTGAGAGGATCGAACAGTACAGCATGGCATTTGGTGAATTTCTGGAACAGACACTAGGGACGCCCAGAAATAGAGGATATATGTGGGTATCCGATTTTTCTCTGCGCCGACCTTCTCAGAGTGCGTAGAAACTGACTGTTGTCTTTCAGTAACTTCATTGACCCTGGGAAATCATGTGTTGGACATCCTAGCCCAGTAGTACTAACCCCCGAAACGTTACAGAGGAAAGAAACCCCGTTGAGGATAGATAACCTTCAGCCTACGTATACCACCAGGACAGTGCTTTTTGCGAGATGAGGGGCTGTTTGAGTTGACGAGTTATAATGATGATCTAATCTATTGTGGAAGCTCGGGCGTCCCGATTAATCAACGGCAGTTCCCAACAGTCTTGTCAGTTTCCGATTTGTATTTTTAACAGTTCGAACACAATTCGGACTAGCCTTGACTGATCAACATACTATTTATTTATTTGCTACGCCGAGGCCGGGAGGCGAACAGTGCAGCTATGACATGGATGAGCTGCATCGTCTGCTGTCGTAGATGATCGATGTGCTCTTCTGCACAGGGAGAATTATTACTGATAACATGGCCGAAACGAAGGAACTTTATCTTTTGGTTCGAAAAGTAACACCAACAAGTGACTGTATAACTGACCCAAAGGCCAACCACGTTGCAGATCATTGGACACTAACCAAGCCAGGTTGGTTACCACACAATACTAACGGCACCACCAGCAGAAAGGAGGCAGAACTCGTGGAGTGTTGGTACTACTTGGTAATACTATAAGCATTATGCCTATGGTCATCGGTGAATACGAGCATTTAGCATTCACTTATAATTATTTGGTGACATCCGCTATCCCATGGGTATGTCCTCAATTTGCAGTACAATGAACATGTCCGATTCCCAGATATCGAGCTCAGACATCTATCTGAGTGCAAATGAAAAGATTGAGATTGAGATTGTCCAGCTACTTAAATTAGTTGCCAGCAGGATCGAGTAGAATCGTTGATTCACGAATGATATGGTGATCGATAGTAGTCTTAGCAGCAACATAAAAGTATGATACTTGCATTTGGCTGGCCGATAGAATGTTGGGTCAATGCAAGATTGGAAAATGCAGTCAGAGTATTTGGGTAATTTGTCCAGGAATTTGCTGACATTTTTTACGCACCTCTCTCTGCATCTCCTCTGCAGCTCCACCAGTCCAGCCTGAGAATGTAAGTCGTGCATCACGAAAGCTGTGCACGGTCCGCTTCGCGCTACCACTAGAGCCTGATCGAGAGTTCTCATCCTGGACTTCCACTGGACTTCTACTTACTCGAGTACTCCAAGCTACAAGTTCTATCATCACCGTCTCACCCTCGGAGGCTTTAAATCTCGAGCTGCCAATGATCCAGTGGCGTACTGAAGTCAATCATATGTACTCTCAATATCTGCCTGACCATAATCAGCAGTCCGATGCAATTCTACTTTAGTCCTCGTGTCTCTTATTTTTTCGACTCTGCTCGTTGTCATATCGCTTTGCTCGATTGCTCATTTATGAACTCCAGCCAATAAAACCCTGCCCTTGGTTATCTTTGATGATTTATTTCCTGGCTACTACAGTATTCTTACTGTGCTGCACTTGAAACAGTTGCTGCAGGTTCAATCAACAACAACTAGATAATTTTTCACAGTAAGTATCTCCCACAACTGACAAGTTCTCGCATCCTCATTACACGACTCCGGGAAACAGACTGGCAGCATGCAACCGGGTCTGATGCTGCTATCCATCTAGGTACTTTGGATCAATATGAAGCTGAGGAACTTGTGCTTGCTATGGCAAGACTTTCGAAGGACATGATGGAGTGTCATCACTGGTCAAAGTGAGCTTATTCTCCTGCTCGGATGTTATATCTGGTTCTATCTTAATCCAAACAGAACACAGGAACTACATTGCTATGCACTCGTTGTGGCTCAAGCAGGTGTGGTATCTTAAATCACCAAGTCAGTGTGGAAGAATATATGATTGAGTTTCGTCGACTTCGCACAAAGCCGATGAACGTAGAGTCGACGAAGTGCACGCAGGTCCACTGGATGGATACCATGCGAACGCATATTCGTGGCTACTCAGCTATCAACAATTGCCCGCACTCGCTTCGCAGCTATTCCAACTGTGTGCATACCTTCATCACACAGGAATCGTGGTGTTTGAGGATGCTTTTCGTTATCTCCAAATGTATGAATCATCTATTCCACCTTCGTCCCTGTGAGGCCGCTGCTATCTCAAGTATCCAAAGTCACCTAAAAAATGTTGTTCAAGACGGATTTGGGGATCGATTTGAATTCAAGCGATCTATCCAGGAGATCTGCGGCTACTCACCCATGAACTACGATAGCACCACTCAGAGCCACTGGTGCGTGAGAGGCAACATCATTCATCGTTGCTGCCGATGTGGAGATGGTGGAGCACAATAGGTCAGTGTTCAGGGAGCTAATACTGCACAGAAATAAAAGAGAGTTATAGAACATTCCGATAGGATGAAGATCGATCTGCATCCTGGCGTGTCAAGGTCTTTTGCACACATCCTACGGGTTGGTGGATGGTGTCATGATGATGTGACGGAGGCACTGTCCAGGCATGCAGTAGGTGACCATACGAGAACTATGGAAACTGTGGGTGAGTTGACCATGGTTGTTACATTCTCCTGGCCGCTGGAATGAATCTCAGGAGGGGCGGAGAGAGGTGGTTGAGACATGTCAGCGATACTTGGAGACGAACATCCAAATACTCTCACTGTATTGGCCAATCTTCAGTTGTAAGGACTTATGTTCTCTTGGCCGGTGGAATGAAGCTGAGGCCATACAGAGGCAGGTGGTTAGGAAATGTTGGTGACTACTTAGAGACAGTCACTTAGATACTCCCACTGCACTGGCTGACCTGTTCCAAAACAAATTGCCTCAATCCTTACTACTAGTGACCCAGTGTCAAGAACCGTCCTCTGCCTGCAGCCTCTCATGCCATCAAATTCTCATTTTTCCAGACTAGTATCGCAGCATGTCGTTTTGGAATGAAACATCCCGACCAGGACCCATTCTTTTGTACTCCAGATAAACCTCGAGAGGATCTCTTCGAACGCACTCGGCAAAAGCAATCGAGAATATCTGTCCCAGTAATTGCGGCCATTTCATGGAACAATCTGTATTATGTAATTAAAATGTGGCAACTCCGGCCCGTGTTTTAGGAGCTCCGGCATGGATGATGACGAAGTCTCTCGGCAGCTGTATTTCACGGATTACACAATGCACAGTCACTACAGAGCCACTAGTGAGCACCACTTGTCTTCTTACAACCACGAACTAGTAACACTCAGAGAGGTGCGCCGCTTTTCGTTTGTTGTCTGCTGCTCCTCAGGTTGTCTTCAGAACCAACCGTAACTACCTAAAAGCTCTTTCTCGACTTCCAGCCATGCAGCTGGCATCGTACGGAAGCAAGATCCTGGCGAAAGCTAGGACGGGGGCTTCCAATTACATCCCCAAGAGCCATAATACCCACGGGGGTATTGGCCACGTCCGGTCTATACACAATCCAGTGTCAAGACCACAAGTCCTCCAATCTGTTACTCAAAAGCTATTCACACATTCTCGCAATGCTTTGACCAGTTTCTTCGCTCATCTTACTGCTCCAAGTCTTATGCGTGCTCCAGCGCATGCTTCTCCATCTTTACTTGTTCGAAGAAGTTTACACCATACATCTGCTAGAGCGTCGATCCAAAACGGGCTCACATACCCCTCTCGAGTTGCACTCTCCCGTCCATTCTTCCTACCCAAGGGGCCTGGACCTATTGTTTCAAGGAGTGTCACTCAGGTCGGATTAGGGACAGCGAGGAACTTTTCCTCTTCTCGACCGATATTCCAGAATCTTATTGATAACGTACCTGTTGCTGGACGAGCTCTCTACCAGGCCGATCTTGATCTCAAGCACAAGAAACCTTCAGGAAAGGAGAACCTCTCTACAGTCAAGAGGAGCAAGCGTTCCAAAGCCACTTTCAAAGCTGAGATGATGAAACCCAAGGATATCTTGAAGCCCATCCTTTATGCCGATACTCCTTCCCCTCAGGAATCCACTGAGATGGACCACTACTTCACACCTGTTACACCCGACCGTCTCAATAATATCGTCACATCCCTCCTCGTCCCCCTGGCACCAACTCCAACATCTCGCACTCCTCTTGCAGAATTTCCTTCATCCTCAGCCTCACATCCTTCGCTTCTTCCCCGAGAAACACTTATGTCCATTCACGCCTCTCATTCTCTTCATGCCATCCGTGTATCCTCTCTATTTCAGAGACTTGACTCTGCGAATGTGTGGTGTCAAGGTGTGGTATGCTCCGCTTATTCGCATGGTGCGATAGGCGGAGAAGGATTCATCGACGAAGCTAGAGGAACAAGCGCCTGTACGGTGCTTAAAGTTGACTTCTTTGGGTGGCGAAAAGAAGAGGTCAGGAGTGTCATCGGCGAGAGTGGGACTGGATGGTGTGTCCTCGAAGAGCAAAAGACTAGGCCGCATCCTTCATCCTCACATACCATCCAACCCGAGGCAGATGACGAGGACGAAACGTGGTGGGATGAGGAACTCCAAAGTGAAAGCTCGACGACTGCTTCTTCTGTCTGTGGGGACACTTCAGACACTATGTCAAGTATGATGGACGACCAAGAGATGGCTAGGTCGTTCATTATGCCCACACTGGACTTTTCATCCTCGTTCATGTCCAGAAATAGCTCTCCTCTACCGTCTCATCCTTCCTTTACTTCCTCTCGTTCAACAGTATCTCCCTCTTCGGCATTGCCATTCATTGACCCGCCTTCTCAGAATGGATATTTCAACACATATCATCCTCCCACTGCGAATCCAGACTTGATGTCTCATTCGAGTTTAGGCACCGGATCGCCTAGTGTACTCTCAGACTCAGATTGGGAGGATCTTCACAGCCTCTAGCGGATGAACATTTCATATGGATCTCAACCGCATTAAAGGGTACTCGTATCAATCACTTTTTTAGGTCTCTTTCACGCTCGTTGTATTTCTTTCTATCACTGTCTCCTGTCTGGAACCAATCCTCGAAATTCCCTGGCTTTCTGTATGTAAAGCGTTGTATATAACCAACTTGGATATGAAAAAAAAGATATACGACGCCTTCCCTTCAATAAGAGTAACCACACAGTTCGGGGTTCCTCTCCCTGCTCCAATGCACCTTTGGAGTTGTGAATCTATTCAAGGGAGCTCTGAATACAATTGATTCAAATAGCTTTAGTTTGTCGATAATTTGACAACATACCCAAGGCCTGGGTTTATACATACTTACTAGATTGCCAGGGTCCACTGGAACTGGACGAGGATGCCACCTTATTTAAGGCGGCTTCACCAGTCCGTAGTATCAAGGGGCTGATTCCAGGTTCGACCTGGAAAGCGACCTCGCAATTGAAAAGTCGATGCTCACAAGGGATCCGAGGACGGAACAGCGAAACAGGCGTTCCAGTATTTCAAGCCTACTTTCCAAGACTACTTACAACTACTAATGATACACGCAATCAGTCGTCTCGCATGACCAGTTCAAGATGAAGTTCAAGATGTAAACGAAGTAAAACCAAGGTTCTGCGCAATGAAGTCGAACTACCCAAGCGAAAATGGAAGTGAATAAAGAAAGCACCAAAGAATCAGTTACACAGAGAAAGATAGAGACACTGATCGACTCCAGACCCAGAATGAAAGACGCGGAAAACAAAAACCGCAAGTTAGGGGAGTAAAAAACGTATGTATCGTACAAAAATACAAAGGAGAACGAGTCCACGAGAGACGACAGTTGAGAAAAGACGAGTGGTGATTTAGAGAGTGAATAAAAGAACAACAGACGAGCCGGATGATGGTATAAAGAAATGATAAAGAAATTATGCAGAGTCATGCATATATGTCGTATCATATGGAGAAATACTGGGAGCAAGGGGCTAGAGATAAAGTAAACGCAGAAACAGAGAATAATGATGCAAGAGCAATGCAAAAAGGATGAGAAAAAGATGTGTTGGTTTCGCAGGATGTGGGTCAAAAAATGAATCATCGACGGGAGAAGCGATCGCTTCTTCTTTCAAGCCTAAAGGCAAGCTATCTCCATTGTCTTAGTGTATGGAAAGCGACCAAGCGCGTCCTAGAAGAAAGCTATGAAGAAGACGCAGGAGAGAGATGCTTCATAGTTTCAAGCCAAGGTAGAGTAGAACACGAGAAGTATGGTGTGTGTTCTGATTACATCGGTTGGAAGGTGCCCTTCATAACTTTGCTGTCTCTCCTTTGTCCAGTTGATCGGGTTTATTCCCACACAAACGTGTACGCACACGCAGGGACGTCTTTGCCTTGCTCTCCACCGCCTTTCCACACCAAACCAAGGATGGATGACAACGGAGTCAAAGAAGCGTAGTAGACCACGCTAATCAAACCATAGAATCGGCCGAAACAAAGTCCCCGGTGTGAAGTTAGACATCAGCCATCTTTGAATGGATGATCGGTCCGTTGAGTTTGGGCGTTAAGCTTGCAGAGCGAAGGAATTAGTCCCGGTCAACTGTGGTCGCTCAAAGTAGACGGTGAATGGCGGTGGTAGCCGGCTATACAGTAGAGACTGGCACCTGATCAGGCTTGGCAGGAGGTGATAGAATAGAGTAGATCAGAAGAATTTGAGCAAAACGGGTTTGTGGCAGAAAACAGTGTCTGTGGTACTGATGGAGATGGGGGTATGTGATCACAATCGATCTATGGAAACGAGAAGATGACGAGGGGAGGATATGTTATGATGCGATGAGGATAGATTAGATAGAGGTTGTGGGTCACCCCAGATCGTTAGAGTGGGGAACGATGACGATAATGATAGCGAGAGATTAAAATTCCTCGGCGCAAAGTTGCGGAGGGACTTTCGCTTCTGTGGCAATAATCTCGCAACGACGGGCTAGCGCGAAAAATGAATGCTTGGATGCCATAGAACAGGAATGTTCCTTCAACAAGATTAACTCCCTTTCTTGGGCGTCATAAGTTAGCGAGTAGCTGGCAAACACCGTAAGAAAAATAAAGAGGGCCAGGACATTGTGACGTGAAATCCCCTAGAAAGTGGCGTCGCTGGGAAAACTTTAAGGATCCTTGTGACGACTGATTTTCTCAACGCCTGCACCAATAGCAGTCAGTCGCGAGGCAACGCTCTCCTATAAAAAGAAGTTTAAGTTAGTAAATGTGACGAACGTGGAACGAAAGGACCGAAGAAGCAGGGACGGACCTCTTGATCATCATCGTCCTCTAAATCACCGTCCGGATCATCATCATCATCATCATCGCTCTCATCTGAACCACTAGACGAAGCACTTCTAGAAGAAGCAGAGCCAGAGGGGGAATTGATCTCGTCCTCTTCGACCGTTACGACGACCTTTTCCCCAATTGTCGGTGGAGGCGATGCGACAGGGGTATCCTTGGCATTTAGGGCGAGATTCAGCGCACTGGATTGAACGGAGGCGGACCGAGAGTGATGGTGTCTGAGTGGCGCTGATACCTGAGTTAGGTGCACATGATGTTGTTCCGCTCCTCTTGGCAAAGGAGATGACTCATTTGGGGGTGATGAGGTGGCGGTGGATGGAACGACATTTGTCGTACAAGTCGAAGTAGACATGTTGGATGGTATCGATGACAGTTGAGGAACAGTTGAAGCGGGTGGTGCATCATCAGGCACCGGGGGAGTTGCAGGGGTGGAACTGGCAGCAGCTTGAGCAGCCTCCCGTTCCTCCTTCGCTTTTCGTTCTCTCTCCTCTCTCCTCTTCTTGATCCAGGCCATACCACTCCCATCATCGTCATCGTGTCCTAGCGCGGTGCCACCTTGAACCTTGCTCCATGCGATGGAAGAGCCATGGGGACCGGCACTGTTTTTGACACTACCCATTCCACCGTAACCCCATTCTACAAACTCTGGCTCCTCATCGCGAGCATTGGCAAATGGGTTAGTGTTGGTGCCGTTGGGATGCTTCTTGTGGTTCTTAGAGCCGTACACACGACCGTTGAGCATGCGTTTACCCACAGCTTGGCTGCGAGAGGGGGATATAGGGGGAGAGGAGTCATTGGTAGTCCTAAGGGACTGAGTACGATAAAGCGATGCACTTTCGGAAGCAGACCTGGATGATCGTTTAGCGTTGTAAGCTGCCCAGCGAGCGAGTGAACCAGGGGGAGTGGGGGTGGAGGCGGTACTGTCTGTGGAGTTGACACTTCTACGGGAGTCTCGGGATGAAGGGCGAAAGAGATTTATTGTGCCAAGGGTAAGAATCTCTTCTGTGGTGATGTTGAAAGGAGAAGTTGGCTGGATGTCTACTGACTGGGTACGACGTGAAAAGGGTTTGAGGAAGAAATTGATACGAGACTTGGGTGCCTGAGGCAACTCCTGTTTCGGTTTGACCTGCTGGTGCTGATGATGACTGTGTGAAATGGGGGGAAGTGGGGAGTTTGGTGAATCTGAGGCAGCGGATGAGGGGGTTACAGGTGATGAGGGTAGGACATTGATGATGGGTGGAGTGTTAGGATGAACGATGGAAGCTGGTGGTGTACAATCGTCGTCATTGTTTGTGTTTGGCAATGGTAGTTCTGAACCGTCATCTGCGACGAGGATAGCACGTCTTGGGTCTGGTAAGGGAGCAAACCTAATCTTTCTGGGAGGGGCTTGGAATGTTCTCCGTGACTTGTAGTCGACATTGAGTTCATCATCTGTAGAAGTGCATAGAGTAGAAGCTGGTGAAGGGTCTGTATCTGGGGACGATGAGGAGAAGGATGAATGGGCGGAAGGATGAAGGGCCAGGGGAAGAGATGCCATTTGGATTCATCAACAAACGTTACCGGCAAGAGTTATGTATATGTATATTGTATCACCGTCACACTTTCAAACTCTTCATGTCACATGTCACAATCACACAACTCCCTTGTCGCCACTCGATCGTCGATCATAGCTTCCATATAACTACAAGCTTAGCCGAGGCTACAGCCTAACAAGTGCTCCATTATTTACGAATAAACCGGACTCTTCCTCCTCAGTCTTTCAAACCGACAATCATTGACCACTCCAGTCTACAAACACTCCTCTGTTTCTTCCACGGTCAATATAACAGTGACAGTAACAGTACACGCACGTTTGCCTCTATTCATTCTTTTTATTTATTTTTCCTCTACTCTACTGTCATCTCCATGCGTTTATCTTATTAGTAGCATGCGCAACTGCAACTCAATCGAGGAACACGTCATTGTTCCGAAAGTGCCTATCAACGTCAGCGGATGTTTCACCACGACGACGCTGCGCCTGTGGCGGGCATACTTATCTCATTCGTTTGCTTCAACTGGCTGTACTATTGTAATTTCATCGTATCTGTAGTAATTTCATTCATAGACTTAAGCTGTGTTATCATGGTTCTTCGAGTATCACTACTCTGTCGCTAACCAAGGCTATCTTTCACCGTGTTCACTTACTCGGTTTCTATGAACGTCGACTAGTCTACACCGATATGCCCATTTTCAGACGAGTATCTGCAACTTCTTCCATTCTTATCCATGCTCACGTCATACATCTTATTACCCCTGCGCCCACAAGACGAACGTTCGCCGAACGCACTGCTAGTACATACGAGTACGCGACACAGATACCACTCACATTTTACGGCCAATTTTTTACATACATACGACATCCAATGATCTACTCATTCAGCCACCTTAACGACCAATATATAGGATGTCCTTCGTACAACCCTGAATATCGGTACGGGACCCTTAGTTCTCAGATCTCGATACTTTCCAGTCCTCCTGCCAAGCTTAAAGGCGCCTTCATTTCCGTCAACCGCGTTTGGTTCCCAGATACTATAAAAGAACTTCCAAGCGTGGGTTTTTAGCCGTGCATCGAAACTATACTGACTCATTCTTTCCTTGTTCCTAAAGCTTGATGATATCCCACGCCTTTGACTTCAGAGATCAATCTCGTGTCCTAACTCTGAGTCTTTCTCGCTTTCAGCTCTCTCTGACTTCGTCTTCTAGTACCGATAAACATCTCATCTCCTTACAGCGGCCACTATACCGTATAACACCGGGTCGTAGCATCAGTCTCAGATATCGGTCCCGTTTTCATAAGGAGTATCTAAGCCGGTTTCGTTATCTCCGGAGACAGTCAGCGTTTGATAAGCAAGGAAGCGAAGGAGAAAAAAACCCTGATCCATCATCACTGGGAGTGATACATCAAGAACGTTTGAATCCTCACCGTCAAGCATTCGTCAGCCCCAAACCACCATATCCATATGTATCATGATGCGTCAAGCATGTTCCTTGCCGTCAAGAACTCGTCAAGAACTCGTCAGCTCCAAACTATTTATTTTAAAGCCTCAAAAAACGACATGTTAGTTTGTAGTATCAACCGCCCAGTGTCTAGGTTCAATCATAGTCCTATTAGAGGTCAAAACCAGTCATTCCACCACAAACACGTTCCCCAAGGGCCAAATCCTCCATTCTCAGCGCCTCACATCGCCAAGCAGAATGTCGTAAGGAAAAAAATAAATAGAGAAAACATCGTATCCACATCGTAAACCCTTAGCGAATCGATTCAGCACTCAACGAGGGTCATCGATACCCGACACCAGCTCTTTTGATGCTTATGTATGTTTCCATCTCTTGTCTGAAAACATAAATCGGCTTGGGACTGCGAATTCAGGGGCTGCCCCTTCATTCAGATGCATGCTCTGTCTTGGCGTAAGCCAAGCTTTTAGGAGTGTAAATTTAATCTACGCCTCCAACAATAAGGCACAATCTCCTGTCCTTAGCCCCCTTCCAACATCAAGTTGCAAATAATATCTGTGGCCACCAGTTAGGACTCACTGTGAAACCAACCCAGTCGAACTTTTTGCGTCAAAGGCTCCCATCCCGATACACGTACGCTTAACGTTTTTGGCACTGGCACCGCCCCTGATGTCGGATCTCACCTCACCATTCGGAGGAACGGGAATTTCGGAGTCAACTCTAGTTCGAAATGACTGTGGTCTTTTTCCAGAATTCTATTCCCCGTTCGAACCACAATAAGTGTTAGTCCCCCACTAAATAAGGTTATGTATTGATGATGCCATATACTGCATGTTGTATCAATGCAGGCTTTACACGACATCCTGAATTACTACATGCTAAGCAGGAAACAAGCTTGTCATTAAAATCAAGAAGAGGTATTGACCCCCCATTATTGTACAGCCATCAGAAGGAGATGACTAGTCTGGATTCCACAATAAAGTGATTATACGTATAGAACAGGACATGTGCACATAAACATACAAAGTGAGAATCGTGGTCGTAGTCGTGTCGAGTCGTTAAGTCATAGCGAACGCATCCAAAGCATGATGAGTGAGTACACATGTCAAAGATCCGTTTATCTAGATAAAAGTGCCCAAAGAAGGATAAGCGATAGATGGGCCCCATAAGTATTGACTGATACTAAAGACCGCCACCTAAAGACGCTTTAGGGTGTGTCAGAATTTGAAGTTAAGGCAAAGTAATCTCGGATCTTAAGCTGAAATTCGCTTCAATGAACAGCGGAACCAGATCCTTTGCCTCGGGAGAAGCGTAATAATCCAACAAGGCCCAGCCTTTAATACTTCCTTGTCCAGCAGGGATAGGGTAGCCCACAGAGCGATATTTCTCAGATGACAGCCCCTCTTCGTCTTCGTCGTCTGACAAGTTTCTATTCGGAGCGGGAACAATGTCAGAACACAACAGATCGATGAGCCACTTCCCGACTCTCGAATTGACACCTTCAATTCCTAATCCTATCTCGGGCCATCCCGTTCCCCGTGCGACGAGGGGTGGCACGGCAAGAGGAAACGACGATGCGGAAAAGAATGAGATAGGTAGGACGGGCACGAGTGGATCGTTGACCACAAGGAGGTTCTGAGACGCGAGAGCGACCTTCTCTGAAATGGAGAGGAAAGTGTTGATATTATACCTGAGAATCCAAGGAAGAATGAAATCAGAATCTTAACCCGTAGAGTAACATTGGATGATTGTCATACCAATCCTGCGTTGTTACCAAAGTGTCCTTGCAGCGCCATGAAAACCCTTCTTTAGCGCTATCAGGCCAGTTTGTTGGATGGATCCCCATTCCTTCCAATCCGTTCTCCCATGATCTCCCAACGCCAAACCTACTAAACATCACACATTTTCCTCTCACCTCACCAAGTTTCGGAATCCTATTCTCCAAGAACCACATACCTAACCCGCCCGGACTATTCACGATCTCATTGTGCACAGCAGCACTGAAGTCTGCCTGACTGGTGTTCTCATAATCCTCTTGTTTGATGGACATGACAATGGTCTCATGCCGTGTTTCTGGTGAAGTGAGAAATGTGTGAACATCAGATAGAATCGACTTGAATGGCGTTCTTTGGGATAGAATGCCGTGGTAGCTGATCAGACGGAATTCTTTGAGGGCCAGACGGATGTCGAGGACACGAATTCCAGCGGAAAGTTGGACAGGAAGGGATGTGGCGAGGACTTGACATTGAGAGATGGGCCAGCCGTGGAGAGCCAGACTAAAGTAGTCAGTCTAGGAGGTATCAGCAGATTGATAGGCGGACATACGTTTGATGAGTACCTGCCAGGACAAACTATATTAGGCATGCTGTGCACACCCTCTAGAGACAAGAAACTACCTCACCTGGAAGGACCAGAGATGACAACGGAGCTGAATCAGGTAACCCTGAGAGAAATGATGCAAGGTTTCTCTTATCGAGAATAAGCAGCTTACGTCGTTCGCTGGAAACCTAGTAATCGAGGTCGACAGTTTGAGCCATCTAGCCCACTCGAAGATTTTACAGACGTACCCGAACATTATACACTCTCAGAGGCATATTGTCTGCTCCTGTCAGTATAGACCAAGGAGCGCATTTACTGAGTCGTGAAACACTCAGCAGAAGTGTCTTCCTTTGATCGCACTCGGCGAGTACCTCCAACTTCCTAATAGGAGCCACTGCATGGAGTCTCAACTTTGTCCTGAACCGTACTTTAACATCAGGCAGGGTTGTACGCGGTGAAACTTCCAAGTGGCCGTTGTCGTGCTCGACTACAAGGAGGAGGCTGGAGGCATTGACGAAGGAGACCCGCATTGATGTAGGTAGTCCAGGGTGAGCTGAGCCTGTGCTATCACATCATAGTCTGGTCCGAGACTCGCGGTCACGGGGCTCGATTTGATTTCTCTCCGGTTCTAACATCATCATGGCCACTTCAACGCAGGATGAAAATTCACAGCTATCTGTACTGGATCTGTTACACTACTCGAAGTGACTTTGTCTTATTGTTGTCAAATTACTAGGTTCTTGTTGCTTCAGTTCATGACATCCGCTATTTCGCGTCCCTGTTGCGTTCTCTGAGCTTTAGCAATGTGCGTCGCCGCTTTTATATCCAGTTACCTTGTCTTTAGCGGACTCTGTTCAGCGGGCTACAGTATCGGCTTATTCAGGAGGTCTTATAGTGTCTGTTGAGGAATCTCGTACTCTCTTAGGTACTTTCGCTGTTGGGATTCACCGCTCTCTAGTCTTCCTAAATTCAGTTCAACAAAAACATAGCCACTGCATATATTCACAGTGCAATCTTTGACGAATTCATCTACAATCCAGAAAATCTTCCACGACAGTCTACACAATCATCCTCGTTATCTCAAAATCAATCTGAGGAAGAGGACATATACGCACGATTTGAGGTACCACTCAATACACTACTTGAATGCTTGAACATCTTCGGCACCGCAGGTCCTTTACCGAGCTCGTCTAGCAACCCCCAACACAAAATGTGGAAGAGACTTGAAACAAATTCTGATCAAGACAACCATATGGACGACCAGGGTAATGGAGGCGGCAGAGGCAGACAGGATCAGGTTCTTCTTGGGAATAATCATAAGCGGACAGGTTTGCGGATGTCATACCAGGCGCCGGGACATCCCTTGACGCTGTTGATGTAAATGCGTCTCAGTCTTCACTTGAAAGTACTAGACTCAGTTGATGATCACTTAGAGCCGAGGACTCCAGCGGCCCAACCACTACCTGTGAAATCACTACCTTCGATGCTGAGCCCCAGATCGAAATGCCATTTGACAATGATGAGGCGTGAGTCCATTCGCCCCCAATCACCAGTGTACTTAGGAAGCTCCCTTAACATGTCGCTAGGGTTCTTAGGATCATTATGAAGGTTTGTTTGCAACCTGGTCATCGATCCCAGCTCATGAGTCCTCTTTAGTCCTCTTGGCTACGAGATGCCCTCTCAGAGCTCGATCTTTCCTATGATAAGATCACATTCATAGGGAACCCTCCACCACCACCCGGAAGACCCCGAAAAGATGCAGCGGCCAATCCTTCATTCAGGATACAGGCTATCGGAGCGTACGGGAGCACGGAAGTCAGTCGACCAATCACAAATACATTGAGAGCACTTAACTTTAGTTTTCTGTTTCAGATGGACTATCCGGACGATCGAGAGGTCCTAGAGTCATTCAATTGTGAAGAACCAGTGAAGTTCAGGTAAAGCAGGGTTTATAGCTTCTGCTACACGAAGGGTTTTAATTTAAGTCTTCTCAACATCCCTCTTTCTTGGGAATCGTTTTCCAGCTACAGTGTTCCACTCATCTCCAGGACATTGAAAGTGCTTCAAACATCATCCAAAACTTCTCTGCGCATTAATGAAGAGGGCCTCTTGGGCTTCCAATTTCTTGTACCCTCAAACAAACAGGGCTGTAGTGAGGCCTATATTGACTTTCGGGTGCACTCCTAGTTTCCTTTTCCTGGCTAGTGCTTGTACTGACCAATGTTTCAGTGTTTACCTTTGGACGATGAGATCTAATCCTTGCCCTATTGTAGCAAGATCAAGATGTTCGAGATGGTGTGTTGTTATCGGTGCTGTACTGGTTCTCCGAGCCCATCCTACAACAATGCAACCCGTCCCTTCTACACGAGGACACGGACAGTATTCCACTTCCCTTGGCAGTCATGACACCTGAGTTATTCAGACAATTAACCCAGGTGCAAGGGGAACTTAGACTAATTGAAGAAGGGAGCGGACTCATTGACCTGTGATTGGACTGCGCTTCTTTAGTTTCCCATATTTAGGTCAGATGATGCTAGCGCTGTATCCTGATATCACGCTCAGCGCTCCACCTTCAGCAAACTGCAGGCATGAGTCCAATTCGATCATACCATTTTTTATGGTAAAGTATAAGATCTGCGCGCGCAGTACCACATCACTACCACCTTCTGGGCAGTCACAAAACACTAGTACACGCGTCAGACGTCAATTCTTAACGGTTTTTCGTCCGATGACTTTTGAAACGCGGGTATTCATCAACTTTACTAGGTCCTTCAATTCATGACTTGACAAAAGGTGAAACTCATGTGAGTATCACAATGAGATCCAATGTATCTTTCAGAGGCACAGAATAAAGGCAATACGCTGACTGGCATGGCATGGTCAATGATCAATGGACAGTGGTAGGTGCTAAGCGCTGTGCATCATCATGTCGTATACAGCAGAAGGTATCTGTAGATTTCAATTAGAGGTCACCAGAAAGATCAATATAGAACAAGACGCCGACCACAAGTAAGGTCAACATCGCCAGCCGTCAGCAAAGTGAAACCTTGGAACCAGATACCAGATGTCAGAAAAGTCAAGCTTGTAGACTTGCAGTTCAGACAGCGGGTAGAAGTTGGAAGTTTATAGATGACAGAAAAATACCACAGCCACATGAAGTTGGATATGATCACTGTGCGGAGGAAGTTACCATTAGTGAATCAATCAGTGAACTTGGCCGGATAATAACTGGCAGATAAAGGAAAGAAGATATGTCCAGTGGTTTTGTTTGTGGATGTAGTTTGATGTTTAGATGTTAAAATGACATTTCGGAGGCACAACTGTACCGGTATGTGTACGAACTTCCAAGAGGTATTGAGTATCGGCAAGAACGCAGCAATGAAGGATAAAAGGAGAGACAGACCAAGTCTATTGCCAAGAGATCACACTCAATAACGCTGGCAAGTTTTATGTAACGGGGAGGGGGCTCTTCTTGAAGACCTTGCCCTCAACCAATTGATAGACATTTCTTTCTGAACGTTGAGCTTTAGCCGCAGCCGGGAAAAATGCAAGTATACATAAACATGCAATACAACTATTAAATGCACATTGGGGAGAGGAAATAATATAAACAATGAACTGGCCAAGAGGTTGAACTGGGCCAAAAGTGATGCTGAGGTAGATATGCAGGCTGAAGGAATGATAGGAGGGAAGAAAGAAAACGAGCGTGACGTTGAGGCCTTCGGTGGTGTCTGGTATCAGGATCTGAGCCAAGGCGCCAATACGGACAAGATCGTCGCCAGTCCATGAACCAGCCTCAAGAGGAAGATGAATGGAATCACGATGATGATATATCCGTCTTCTCTAGCTGCTTCTGCATTTGCTTCAGCTTGTAATCTCTCAACCAATTTGCCACGGTGGTTCCGTCGTATCTGATGGGGTGGTATTAAGATGGTGTCACCATAATTACCCCTGCTAAAAAAAGACGTTACCCGATGAAACCGTATCCGGGATCGTAGTAGTTTCTAGGGAATCAACAACACTCAACCTGGGGAAAAAAAAAAGGATTCTAACGAAAACTCACATGTATCCTCTGGTGGGCGGCACGTTCAACTTCGACGTCAAGAACTCGAATAGGGTTCTAGTAATATCATCATTCTTCATCTCGTCTAGCGCACCCGCGCACGTCTGAAGTAGGAATAGGTCGTCAGAACGGGTAATCAGATGGGCAAGCAGACAACCGGTCACAGTGGCTGATATAAGCCCAGCACAGGTTTCCTGATAACGATGGGAAGAAAACGGGAGCGGGAGATGGCTTACTAAGTTGACAGAGAACGCTGGTTCGAAGCTCCCGTCGAAAATCAAGTACTCGTTGTACTCGTAACTAAGAGCCATATAGATTTCTGGTTTCCCAAGCGCAGTGGCGCTCAACTGTGGATATCTGAGCGTCAGTACTGTGGACCAGGAAGTTCAGAGATATCGATGCACTTGAGAAAACTCCTTGATCAGCTCCTTGGGATTCTCAGCCTGGTTCCATAAACAACTTAATCAGAATAACAATAGATAATGCATGGGGCGAACAAGACGCGCAGTAAAGAGACGAGACCTTGACATTAGTGATAACTTGAACGTAAGGCATAATGTAGGGGCGATGAACGCGAAGGAAGAAGGGGAATCCAAACAGTCCGGGGGAATCTCGTAGGTTTTATATCGACCATGTAATGCATCGCAAAGCTTTAGGTCACGACGGCTTCGATTCAATGCTCGGCGGAATAGGAAATATGGTTGCGGGCGTGTAGATATCAAAAAGCGATATCAATTCTTATCCGAACTGGAATAACCGTCTTACATGTACACACTTTCTCAACATGTAATCTTAGCGTTTGAAATTGTAACATCTAAACCTTTCTCTATTGCCAGACAGTCGGAATGCGTAGCTGTGATAACTAGTTTAAGTAGAGCTAAATCTGAAGTACCCATAGCTTATATCGCTTAGATGTTACCAAAGTGCATAGCGGAATCCCACGATTTTTGGCACCTCTTGGTTTATTTGTGACGGTGAGCAGTTCGTAGTAACTTCTAATCCATCCATTGACATAGTAATATTTATAGCCTTCCTACTCTTCAAATCCACTGTATGGAAATCTTTAAAATGCTGAGTCTTCCATTCTCAGCGGAGAGTGACAAGTTCTACGGGTAAATCCTGAGCCTAGGAATCCACAACGAGGAAGGAGCTGGACGTACCCTCTGCGGCAGTTGGGTGAATCGCTACTGTATCATCAAGATCCTGCTTCGTAGCTGTTTGAAATAACAATGATCAACAGTGGAAAAGCGAGTGATAAGGTAAAGGGCATCCCATACCTCCCATCTTGACTGCAACCCCAAAACCTTGCATAGCCTCATCGCTTCCCATACCAATGATATGAATTCCAACAATCTTTTCCTCAGGCCCGACGCAGATGACCTTGTACATTGAGGGCTCTTTGTGATGCTCGTCTACCATACTGAAGTACAGTCCTCGGAAGTTGGATTTATCTAAGGAAGTGGTTTGCGTGTTGTGGAGAGATAGATCAAGGAATCGTAAAACCTACATATCTTGATGTTTTCATCACCAAATTTCTTTCGGGCTTCTGGCTCGGTCAGTCCAACGGTCCCAAGAGGCGGGTGGCTAGGGATTTCAATCAGAGTGTAATAAGACAGGGCCGAGGAGAAGAACTTACGAGAAGACAACGGTAGAAATGTCCTCGTACGACAGCTTATCGTTCTTGAACTTCTCCGGACCAAACAAACGGTTTGCTAATCGTCTTCCAGCTGCAATTGCAACAGGTGTCAATAGCCATTTACCCTGTACATCACCAATAGATGTGATTCCGGGTACATTGGTATTTTGATACTCGTCCACCACTACATCTCCTTTGGAGTCCAATTTCACACCAACTTCACTCATACCGGTGCCATCTGTGTTTGCATGTCGCCCGATAGCCCACAAAACTTGATCCACTTTGATTTGTTCACCCTTGTCAGTGAACACCGTGAGTTCCTGGCCTTTGGTGCCCTCCACACGTAGAACATTGCTGGATCTGTGTATCTTGACTCCCGTCTTTTCCATCCACGGAGTCAACACCTCTTGGAGGGATGGATCAAAGGTCCGGAGAACTGTTTCGCCGCGGATGACGAGATGCGTCTCGGTTCCAAGGCCATTGAAAACACCAGCCAGTTCGACGGCAATGTAACCAGCGCCAACAACAGCGACGCGCTTGGGCTGCTCCACCAGGTCGAAGAATCCGTCGGAATCAATGCCCAGAGAAGCGCCTGGGATCTTATCGTCCGACGGAATATTAGGTCGTCCACCAATAGCGATGCATATATTGTCACCCTTCAAGGTGTATTTCCCGCCAGATGGTGGAGTAACTTCGATGGTATCCTTTGATAGGAAACGAGCGAAACCGAGGTGGTATTCAACGCCTTCCTTCGCAAAGTTGTTCTCATAGATCCCGTTCAGTCGTCGGATATATGCATCTCGATGGGGTTTGAATGCTTTCCAATCGAACTTAACGTCATCAACTCCAGAAAATCTATAGCCTGGCGCGTGAAGAGTCATCTTCTCTTTGAGATCTGCTGCATGCCACATAATCTTAGCAGAGATTCAGCCGCAAGTAATCATACATGAGCCAGGGAACTGGACCTTCTTGGGTACACATCCTGATTGCATTCCTAAGCATGCGAATAATGGAGAGAAAAGAGAAGTTTGTTCACGTACCAACATTGACACAGGTTCCACCGAGATGTGTGGTCATCTCGACTACAGCAACTTTCTTACCATAGGAAGCAGCTCGTCTCTGTACCGAAGTCACCGTTCTATACTGAATGCAAGGATAACCGACTGAAAGACGCACTGAAGTAGCACTTCCGCCGCTTCCACCACCAAGAACAATGTAATCGTACCTGTGTGTCGTTGGTTTGTTGATTGGAGGCATTCTTGTAGATGATGTGATGAAAAATGCTCTAGAAATCTGGTTCCCATTGACTCTTGATGAGTTCCTTTGCGGTGATTATAGATGTGAAATTGGGATCACCTGCGAGAGTCTCAGAACAGTGAATGGAGCTCGCGATAAGGAGGTGCGGAACGCCAGCTTTGTGCAGCGCCGGGTCAGAATCTGAGTACTTTATACTTAGACTGAACAGTACAGCATGAATCAGCAAACTGATCACGGTCGGTCATAACGGGTCATACAATCAGTAAGCACTGTGAAGAGAGATTACTACCACCTAAGGTAGCTAGACTCGTCGAACAAAGGGGAACTTATAATATAATCCATAATCGAGCCGCCTGCCAGGCGTGCGGTCTACAGTACACTATGTACTACAATTACTTAATACAACAAAGAGTGAATAAATTAATATCTAAAGTGGAGCACACAGTGCACGATTTCGGCCTGCCGTAACTTTTCACACATCTGCATAGCAGAAGGTGGTGGAAAGCTTGAGAAACGATGATTACAAAGTGAGAAAGAATGAGTGCGAAGGTAGACGCGTTAGAGATGCCTTGCGAAACGAAGAGCACGAGGGGATGCCGCGGATTCCTCAGCAGTGACCCCGTTCGAGGCCGGGTTGTCTCCTCGGAGATAGCGCGGCGATTTGGAAGAACCTAAGTTAACGACTGAAGGGCCAGGGAACTGTGTGTATTTCTTCCCGGAAAATGCCTAGAGAAGAGCGGGTATTAGCAAGATGGTTTCAACGGTCATAAGATAGATGATGGTTTACGTTGAAGAGAATACCAGGCTCGGTATCTCCGTAGGCACCGGGGAGAGAAACCAGGTCCTTAGGCTTTCCCGTGCCATTTCCACCAACTCTGAGCTGAGTGCAGGAGGGGTAAAATTCGGCACCACCCTGCTCCGCAGCAACATGAAGAGCGATTATCTCATGACGAATGAGATAATTCCCTGGCGCAAGGTTGGACGGAATTCTGACAGTAGCAGAGTTGCCATTCACTGTCAAGTCTTGGATGAGGATCGGCTTCTAGGAAATTTTTGAATTCCAGCGCTTACTGAGTTCCTGTTGGGCCCAGCCATTACCAGTCTGGCCAACCTGATTGATTTTGAACCATCTGGCATTCTGAAGCTGATCACAAGAAGAGGAGCCACAGGATGCCATATATGTCAACATAGGTCCTATGTTATGAGGCCACTAGATATGCACCAACAGAGTCCGTCAGAATTTCAGGAGAATGATTGCAAGATAGAGTACATACGCGAGAACCATCGCCACCAACCCATTGGAAGCTAACAGAGCTACCGGGCATGGCATCCGCGTGCTGAGAGGCGGACTTAGCACCAGGGCCACAGAACAAGTTGGGGTTAGAAGCCCCTTTGACGGGTTCAACGGAGTTCACTTGGCGAATCGGACTAGCACTAGCACCAGCACCAGGTGGGTTGCCTCTGTAGGGTTTTCCGTCGACGGAGACTCTGCTCACATAACCATGGGCCGAAACTAGAGTAGGAAGAAGGACGAATCCGAGGAGCGCGGCAGGTGAATAAAGCATAATGGCGATTAAAAATAGCGAAGGACCAAAAGAAGGAGGACCAAAAGAAGGAAGAGATTCACAAACGACTTCAAAGGAAAGGAAAGGAACCAAGTGAATCGGAGGAGGAATGACCAACATATTTATACCGTCAGTGGATCTTTTGGACCTCGAATAATAATAAAGTTGTCGGATGCAAGCACCATCGATCGTCATAAAGCTTTAGCCTGAGGGCTCTGTGATTGTCTGATAGGCGGATGAGGGAGAGGCCAATGCTGATAACGGGTAAGAATATTTTGAAAGGAAGCTATCGAATCTGAGGAAGCAGAAAATCGAGTTTGAGGGTGCTGAGAAAGGGCGTTAGGCTCAAACCCAGCGGTCCAGAACATCCCTTGAATCAGTACTACATAGTTAAGGGGTTTCCAGAAATGGGTGATACGGAAGGTCCACAAGGACCTTCAGAGCAGCCCTAGAGTTGATCGATAAAGAAAACTTGGCAATTGGGCAAAGTTACAGTCTTGATAAGTAGAGTAATGAGTAGTTGCACTGCCGGAAATTAGGTATTTTGGGTCTAAGCAAAGAGTTTGGGCCATATAAATGCACAGGTTAAGTTGGCCATCTCTGGAGAGGTTTTGGTTTGCAGATAGGAGGCCCTTGTCATGCATAGCAACCATATCTGGTTCCGTTGACACTAAAAGGCTACGGTGTACGACAAGAAGCCTGAAACGATTCGAATTCGTAGATTGGGCTAGGTCTGATTAGCACCAGACACAGTCGTCGATCCATTTAGCCTCTCTCTCTTTTCCTGGCCTCGGCTGCTCAGTGCTGGGGGGCGAGGCCGGCCAGGGTTCAAGCAAATTTCACGAGTGTTGTCGACGTTACAAAGCGTGACTCCTATGAATTGATGCGTTGATGTGTCACGAAATGGAAATCACATTACCGCGTAGTACTCCGACGTTTCGACTCGCTGATTGATGTCCTCCGATTCTAATTGTCTTCGATATTACATCCTGCTAATCAAGAGATCGAGGAAATTAATACACAAGGCCCATCCGAATGCCACTCTGCATCCGAGAAATTTTCAAGCAGATGCCCGACTGATTGATGCGCCCTTAGTTGCTTTAGCTGCATTTTTTGTGGCTGGCAAATAAACCAGTGTGAAGGCCACAATGTTTCCCTTACGCAATATTTCCCTTAAACAACAAATCGTGGGATGGTTTGATTGGGTTGGACAGATCGTAGTCAGCACAATCAGCGAGTAGAAGATTGCTTCAGAATGCTTGGAGACATCTAGCAAGTGGCCGCATCAACAATACTGTGACTCTAACTTGATTTGGGAGTACGTGTTCGCAGAATTTGCTGTGTCGACCCATCGACGACTCACCTTCATATCTGATGCTGCGCGAGTAATGTATCATTAATTAACCCTTAGAGGACTGAATCGTTCAAGGGTATGTTGGTTCTAAAATTCACTACCCAGAAATTTCGTCGAATTAACAGAGTGCACTACAAGTGATGCCACCAATATTCAGGTTTTGTGAAGAGCACTAACACCACTAGCACATGGAGTTGAATGAATCGAACGGGTGTTTTCATGTGTTTGTAGTCTCACAGTCCCGGCTTTCATCGATAGTATGTATTTGTCGAAGAGAAGGCCTGGGACCATGCTAGTTCTCACATTTTCCCAGTGTAGGTGAGAAAATCCGGCTCAGTGCCAGCAATAATCCAGGGGGATCATATCAGGTTAGGAAAAATAAGACACTTGTATTTGCACGACACCCTTGGCTCAATGTTCATCCGCTCGATGCTAACGTTCACCAGGCACTGCAGGGATTATCGTCGGACAATAGTGGCAACACCCTGGAATTCATGCACATACATTCTTGAGGGCATCAAGTTGTCCGGGCATTGCCCATAACTATGTGTAGGCCCACTTCTCAAAAGCTATCAGAGGTACGTTGGTTGATTGATAGAGCACGGCCAGCGCTAAGAAAAATCGTCATGGCAATTGCACCGGAAAAACATAGATCGTATCTACTATACTTAGATAAGCTCTGAAAGTGCTCAGCTCAAAAAAAAAAAGAACAAGGTTGGCTAGATGGGATTGCAAGGGAGCAAGAGTATTGATATAGAAATAAATTAGGAAGATCAAATTCAAGAACTTTCTAAACCAATCCTGTTCAGAGACAAAGCCTTGATCTAGTGACCCTGAGGCAAAAGTCAGCGATGCAAATGCCAATTCTTGATCAGCTAGAAGTGACTTGAAAATGGATACAGGCTAACCATTTGATACCGACCATGGGTATATGGCTGGGGTCAGTGGTGAGAAAACTATGCCATATAAGTCGTCATGGAAAGTTAGACCAATTTTGGCGTTGAGCACCCTTCCTTCTAGATCTGAACAGGCTGAAGTGGGTACTTAATACCGAAGAACTAGCTGTTGTCGAACCAACTAAAAATCAGCAATACAGCAGATGAGTCCTTCGGGGAGACGCCCCCAGTTGTTATGATAGTGTTCGGCGATTACTACGCAGATAACAAAGAACTCGAACTATCGATATTTGCAGTCGGGATGATTTAATTTGGCAGAGATTTAGTCAGGTGCTAGGTAGCTGAGGCACATGAATACCGGGACTGCAGACTCATTGGTGGGAACACTGGTGAAGATTCTTTGCATACCGATACACCTTTGGTCATGTGGACAATCTCTATTGGGGGTAGGGCAAGTAAAAGCGGCTTGATATAATTATGTGCCTGTCCGTGCAAGATAACCATGAACGGGGTCTAAAGATTGTACAAAACTGCCTTGAGGCAAGGAAATCATTGGATAGTCTTTCTATTAAGTATAACAAGCAATCTGTATGAATTGATTGGAATTCAGATGGACAGGAGAGTCCAAGGAAATAACGGCCAATGTCAGTGTCTTGGAACAAAGGACGCCACGATCTAGGGGCGTCCTTCACCTGCTCATCAGCTTTCAAGTTCGCATATCCAAAGGTCTAATAAGGACGAAAAGTCGTCAAAACTGCAGTGATAAGAAGTTCACAGGATAACACGAGACTGTTCGACCTTGTATTTCCTGGAGGCGGAGTATCTCGCTTGCGGCTTTCGAAGTTGATCATATGTCCCAGATGAGATCGTGAGATTGTAGATTTTTTGGGATGAAGAAACGTCATAGACCCTGACCCAATCCAGACTGGTGTGATTAATGATATCTCACGGGACCCTGGTGGGTGTATTCCAAGTGTATATCCCATGATCAAAGACGCCAAAAGATCCTCGTTGGTTCTACGGATGTAAAAGATAATCTGGGACGAGGAAAGAGAATAGGTCGATGTAGACGTAAAGGAAGTCGAACTGGTTGAGGGTAGGTATTAGCCTAAATGGTCGGAAGGAATCGATTCAGGACAAGGATAGGACAAAGCCGGCATAGCGGAGACGAGGCCGCCAAAATGATGTGGGTGGTATTTAATAGAAAAAGAGGGTTTCTGACCATATGGTTATGTAAACCTGGATCAGTCCATATCTTCGATTAGTCAGCAATCCCAAGAAATTATAAGAACATCGTTCAATGGCGAACTGATTTTTTCTTTTTCCCCAGGTAGCGCCTGCTTCTGTATCCCGTCTTCTTGAAGCTTTCAAAGACTTTGTAACATCCAGCTATGCCTAGAACACCTGCTGAACGAAGTCGTGGCTCGAGGCGCTGTGGTGCGGATGGTTAGGACAATTATCATGTTTGAGTTCTATGTCGATACAAGTCTCACGCCACATTTTTGTACTAGGAAATCAACTCGTTTGGACCAGTCCCATCGAACCGAAATCTTCCTCCAACTTTTCATTCGCAACCAACCTCACTCCAATCACCTTTCATGATTTTCCATCGTCAGAGTCACTTGACAGTGTAAAATCAGAGCCCTTATTTCCCCCAATCGATTCACCTTCGACGCGTAACGGTCCTGCGCATACGAAACGCAAACCGGATAACCACATCCCTAGACCCCCCAACGCGTTTATTCTCTTCCGTTCATCATTCATAAAGTCTCAACATGTATCCAGTGAGGTAGAAACAAATCACAGTACTCTATCGAAGATCATTGGCTTGACTTGGCAAAACCTGCCCGACACAGAGCGTCAGGTATGGCACGCTAAGGCGAAGGCCAAACTTGATGAGCACAAGCGAAAATTTCCAGAGTACGCGTTTCGGCCTGTACATTCCAGGTCTAAAGGGGGGACGGATAAGGAAAAAAGGAAAGTTCGGGAGGTGGGGGTCAATGACATGAAGCGCTGTACGAAAATTGCTGAGCTACTCGTTGAGGGCAAGAAGGGTTCTGAACTCGATGCTGCGATCCAGGAGTTCGACAAGACCCATGTACCTGAAGTCGTTACTCGATTCGAGGAGCCAATTACTGCCCAGGCTTTCCGACGTTCTTCCTCGGCGCCCCCACCAGATGCCCCTTCTCGAGGTTCGTTCCTTCAGGTCGATCCTTCGACCCCAAGTAAACGCAAGCAGAGAGCGTCCAGCAGCAAACCCAAGTCTCCGATCCCATTACAGAGATCCATATCTCTACAGTCATTGGTGGATTACTCCTTTCCTCCTAAATCTGAGGCTGCACTGTCCCCATTGGTGAGATATTTTTCTGCTCTAATTATTCTCCCACTCAACACTGAGGTATCACAGCCTTTTGACACTTTAGACTCGCCCGTATTTGATTCATCGAGCCAGGATATTTCTATCGACCCACTAGGCACGTTCATTCGATCAACTACAGAGATATACTCTCCCTCGCCCATAACGCTCGACGCAATGCACGATCCTTTCTCAGCCGCTTGCTCTTCGCCTATAATGTCCCCGTGTCCATCATATCTGGCTCCAACTACACGTATATGTCCCTCGCCCTCATACATGGACGTCTCTTGCGCCAGCGATCCCCAGATGCCGCCTTTGGTGGACATACCATCAAACTTCCCAGAGTCACTCTCCTTCCCGTATTCATACCCAGAGGCTGAGTTCGTTCAGAAATCGACCCATACTGAGTATGACCCTTTTCTTCTGGACGCCGCTCTTATGGGATTCAGTTTGCCACCAATCCATCTTTTCAACGGCTTGCAGGCTCCTCAGCCACCCTCGTCGTCCTTCTTTGACACTTGTTCGGACTATACGGAGATCTACAATGATTTCATCTCCACGCTTCCCCCAGCACCTAATTATGGTACCGTGACAATGTGAACGCACTTGAGCACTGTTGTTGCCTATTCCTTTCTTATTACCCGTTTTGACATCCTAGAGTTTTCACACACGCCTTCCTTGTTTTTATCTATCCCTTCTGCGTCTACCCTGCTGAAAGCGGACTCTCAATTCCACTTCCGACCGAGAACCTCTTCTCACTCTTGGATACCTTGCTTTTCTCCGTTTTGGTTATAACCCCTCCCAGTAACTCTTGTATCATTAGTTTCGACGCCAGGTCTGGATCTTTTTATCATCTTCAATTGTGTATATATTGTGAATTTTTTCTCGGCTTCAATTTCTTGTATATAGATTTATATCCCAGGCTCCTGGACATGTGATGATGGCTAGCCTCATCCATGACTTTACTCCACGGGAGCGTTGTCATTAAGATGATAACTCAATGTATTTTGTACATGATGGTGCAGGTATAATAGATTTTTTTTTATACTTTGGTGCAGCGCCATTATATGACATCAAGAGTAAGCTATTGCGTCTGGTGCATGTAAATTTGCGAATCGTCGGTTCAGGTTGTCAGCTCCGAACTCAAAGGCGCCCAGCGAGTGAAAGAACAAGAACGTTGGGGCGCTCAATCAGAGCGAAGATATCAGACAATCTGATATACCGGGAAGATGTTGGCAAAACCCCGTATGGAATTAAATCAAGCCGTCAAAGTAATCTACAGAGCTCTGGCTCTTGGATGATGGCGGTCTAATAGGTGTATATTGTGTGGGCAACGAGGGAGAAGGAAGGTAATCAGCGATGATAGAGTCAAAAGTCGCGTCCGTGAGGGGTACTAAAACAGTTGTCAATCAGTTATCCATAGCTGATAGCACTAAGGATCCTACCTGAACGATTTCGGGCACTGAGGGACCTTTGGAGCATGGTAGAGACAATGAGTCGTCGAATGGCGGTCCCATCCAAGGGCTGAGAATCTACGTCAGCAGGTCATTCACAGAGAGAGGGGTAAGAATCACCTTAACTTCCTCCTTCTCGATTTTCTGTTTTCCGGGAGTAGCGATCTCCTTAAAGGTTCCCAGAGGACTAGATGCCTTTCCAAGGTAGGTCAAAACATCACCCTTGGTCAGCATTCCACGAACCCCAGTGCCTTTGATCACTGAGGGATCTGGGAGGTTGTTCAGGGCTAGTAACCGATGTACAGAAGGGAACAGCGGGCCAACGTGGTCAATATGAGTCGCAGATGGAGGTGCGGACGGGCCGCTAGGAGCGCGTTGAGGCGGATCAGGTTTTGGTGGTTCAGCAGTAGCGGGAGTCTCCTGCGTGGCCTCAGGTTTGGGTTCCTCCTTGGGTTCCTCTAAATTGGAGATGTCATCTCCTTCCTCGGCTAGTAACGCAATAACCTTTCCAACCGGTATGCTTTTGGTGCCATCTGGAGCCTAATAAGGCCGTTAATTTACGTGTGTAACTCTGCGAGTGTAGTTTTGTACCAATATTTTTCCCATAATCCCATCCTCTTGAGCTTCAACATCAATGGTGGCCTTATCCGTTTCCTGTTCATTATTTTAATATAAATTTAGTAAAAGAATTCAAGGATTGAGCCGCAAAGCACGCACTATTTCTAAAAGAACATCTCCTGTTGTGAACGACTGCCCCTCCCTCTTTTTCCAGGACGCTATTCCACCCTCGGTCATGGTTGGTGACATGGCCGGCATCTGCAAATTTGTGATAGTAGAGCACCTTGAGGTCTGGTGAAGAACTAGTAAATTGACTCTGATGTTAATTGCGATGCAATGAGGCACTGGATGGCTACTCACATCTTCTCCTAGACGCGCTAGAGACAGAAAGAACCGCCTTGAGTGATAATAAACGCATATTTACCACGAAAGGTTGGCGAGGGAGGAAGCAGTTTGTCAATGTTAGTTCCAAGTTGAATGTTGAATACGGAAGTCGGACAAATTCGCTCAAGCAAAAGAGATCACGTGTTCAAGCAATGATCTACTGAATGGAGTAGTCAATTTAACATCGACTTTACACTTTGCTGTACTTACAGCGTTTGTCTCCAACTTCGCGCCCTTGTCCTAGGCGGAACACGGCCAATATTTGCTTATTTCTCTTGAAACACGCACGAGATCTCCATTGTCTTCCCATACCACCTTCCCGCTTTTCACAGCCGAACCAATATACCGCCTTCACAAAAACACAGACGAGGTGCTGACGGTGCTGTACAGTGTAGGACACTCAAGACATGATAAGCATCCTCAGCACCTTTTTCATATACGTTAGAACCTTTGTAGAACGTTTCTTTCGAGCCTTTGGCATGTATGTCATTTCTCAGTCTCCTCTGTAGATTCTCATACAGACCTGCTCGTCTCATCAAACAGACATTGTGCAACACATCAAATCCGAGTTATCCTGATTTCCGGCTTGGTTATAACTTCACTGTTCTATCCAGCACTTGCATTATACTCGTCTTCACAGCTAAAATATTTGGCACGTCTTCGAATCCTTACCACATTCTCTCAAGACAAGTCTGGCTTTACTGCGCAGGAGGATCTTGTTGAACTATGGACTGGACATGATGCTATTACTTACGACGAGACCGCTTCTCGTCTTTTATGTGGTATAGAGCGAACCTTGCGCGTGGAACGCATTCTTATACAGAACTCACGAGAAGAGGACGTCCTTGATTACCCCGTTTTGCTCTCCACTCTTGCATTGGAGGAGACTATCCAGGAGACTCTCGCCGAGCGTAGAATACCCTGCCTTACTGCCGGCCCTCAATGTCTCGCTCTCAGCCCCTTGGCATTCTGGGATCACAATTCGAAGCGCTTATCTTTGGACCCTAACATACCACATACCCTCAATCCTCAGAAGAATATGTCCTATGCAGGAGTCACATTGACACCTCCTATGGTTATCGCTGGTCGCGAGTTAGACGAACTCCCTAGCATGCAGTTTAGAGCTAGCTTCCTCGCACTCACATTTTTTGTCATCGAGGATGACTGCACCGGTAATACCGGGCACAATACCTGGCTTGAGATCGTTCAGTTGGCCACAGACCGCAACCCTGCTTTCCTGTATGGGTCTCCGCATCATGCTTCAGAACCAGCGTTGATCTCACTCCAAGTGAATAACCTCTCGTCTCTTTTCTTTCGACCTTGACTCATTTGCTTTCTAGTTCCAGGACGGTTCTTCACAAACCAAAGAGTTCAAACTACTTTCGATCTTGACTTACTGCATCTATGCAATTGGTTTTGCGTATACCACTTGGTCCGTCCGTCGGATGGAGACATCTGTCCACTCGTGCATCGGGTTGTCTTTTACAGGTCTTGTGGAGATTGTTGCCAGTACGATCACGAGTCTCAGTGTTTGTGCGCTTGTTGGTTTCAGAGTTACACTTGTACCGTGGGAACTCCTCCCCATGATTCTCTTCTTTGTCGGTGCAGAAAACATGATGAGCTTGGTTCGTCCATGTTTTTTCCAATCGACCCCTTAAAATTTCCAGTCTGAACCCCCTTGCTAGACTGAGGCAGTCGCCAAAACATCTGTGACTCTGCCAGTCAAGCAGCGCATTGGTGAAGGGTTGAGCAAGGCTGGCACTTCAAATACGTTTAAGCTCATCTCGTACAATACCGTTCTGGGGGTGATTGCAGGATTCTCTACTGGAGCCATACAGCAATTTTGCGCCTTTGCCATCGTCGTACTTGTTGCGCATTGGTTCTTAGCGCATGTTTTCTATGTTACCGTCTTATCGATCGACATTCAACGACTTGAAGTAAGTAGGCTTATAATATTTCCTTCGCAGCACATGTCTCATATACTTTCCAGCTCGCTGATCTCCTCCGTCAAGATCCTAGCTCTGTTCCCTCTATTGCTCCTCCAAAGAGTAAAGCAAATATCCGTACACAGTCTTGGTGGCAAAGGACATTGATGAACGCTCATGGCCTTCTAAGAGGACGGGCTTCCAAGAATCTCAATCTTGTTCTTGTGAGCCCTCAATGAATGCCTTGTTCTCGTCAGCTTACCAAGCCATCCACAGCTTCTTGCAGTGACTGGACTTCTCTACTATACCACCTATCCTGCTGCGGTCTCTCGTCATGAATCTCATACTGCTCCTCATCTGTCAACGGCAAGGGAGCGCATGAATTCGACTCGCATCGGCCGCTCTTTACCTGCTCAGAAAACATGGAATCTGCTAAACCCCACGAATGATCCGCGCCTTCACCTACGTATCGAGCCACCTATTGTCTTAACGTATCAGTACGACACTCCAGAACCATTAAGCTCTGAAAGGAAGCCGCCAGTCATTTGGTTATCATCCAGGACAGCACGCGCGATCTATTGGCTCGCTAAGATCGTGATTCTCCCGATTGCCGTCACTACTGGGCTGCTGTATATGCTCCTTCTATATCTTCTAAAGGACGCAGAACTACTTGAAGCACAGCGCAATAGTCCAGAAGTGGTACCCGAGAAATCATCGAAAGGCGACTTCTTGTCTGACCTATATGCCTTCTCCACGATTCCACGAGGCACTAGAACAGATATTGATCTCATCGCTATCAGTCAGGATGGACGAGTCATCCTATCTAGTAGCATTCAAGGGGAGATTGGTATCTGGGAAAGGCGCTCCCATGCATATGAAAGAATAGACACGTCAGAAATGACCTCCTCGCTGTCAAGCAGCTCAACCTCAGGTTATGTTATCACGGCTATCGCAGTTGAACCTTGCGGGGAGTTTATCGCACTCGGGACGCGCTGTGGTATGGTAGCCACCTGGAGTCTCGACAGTTCTACTGGGCTACTAACTTCCATCATGAAAGAACGGCACCAATCTTCACCTGTCACGGAGTTAACATTCATAGGCAACGGTCGATCTGCCACTATGGCCTTGGTGGCTGCACGTGAAAGAGGACATATATCAAGGTGGCAACTCCAGCGAGCTACTGGTCATACACTTATTGGTCCACGATTGGATGGTTCGGTCCTTGGAAGCACTCTTCTCAGACTTGGCCCAAGTAATCCCTTTGTGATTGCCTTTCTTATGGTCGATGGCACATTTCACCTAGAGAAGCTGGATGTCAGTGATGCTCCTTCACTTTACCAACACTCCTTTGCAGCAGGAAATCCCAGTGATCTGGTGTCGCGACTCCATGCTTGTGCGATCCCTCTCGAAGGCAAGGAACGAATTGTTATTGGTGCCGCTACTGACTCCGGAGTCATATCCCTTTGGGATGCACAATCAGGAGAATGCATAGCCATTTTAGACGACAGGTATGGCAAAGTCAGTAGCTTGAAGCTGTCCCCTGTTGTTTGTGAGGCGTGTCACTTTTGTGGTGAGCTCCCGTTGGAAAGCTTCTCCGTCGCTTTCTCTGTGGACCATGTCGTGAAATTCTTTAAAGCGTATATGGAGTCCCAGACTCGACGGTGCACCTGCTCTCATAATCGACCAAGACCGGTATCACCCTGGGATCCTTCACAAGGACGACGATCTCGTACAAATAGCATATCACTAAGTGGCTCTAGTCGTTCGAGACCTTCATTTTCCGAGGGCACAGCATCTTTCCCAGTTTCTGGTCATGGGATACATCCTCGTCGTGTATCTGATGTCTCCCGAAATCCCTCTACTGCGCTATCAGTCCCGCTACCCTCCATTGATTTCATAGAAACGTCTGTTTTTCCATCTGTCTTCGAACCAGGCAAAATTGATCTGGGACCCTCAACCTTTCCTTTGTCCAATTGGCGGAATCTATTTCTCAGAAAGGAAGCAGAGGTCACTTGCGAGCGTGGAGGATGGAGTTTCATTAGTGATACCAAGCTTGCTGGCATACGTCGTCGATCAAGGATTATCAGTGGAGCCAAGAAACTAGCTACGAACTCGGCTGTACCAAGCGGTCACCGCCTCAGTCTTGCTACACTGGAAAGATGGGAAGTCTGGATATATGACCCAACAACTGTTTCTTTTCAACATTCAATTCTTGTTAGTTTGAGTCATGACACGCATCATCCTCCGTCGAATGCTAGTAGCCCGCCTTCGTCACGACGTCCTTCTTTGTCCTCGTTGGCTATCAAAGATAAGGATGTGATTATACCTCGGCTACCTTTCACTCGTGCCTCTCCTGTTGTTGGCAGCACGAGGATGTTCGTTGGTTTGGGGAACACTATTGGGATCCTCGAAAGTACTCTATCGTAAAATCGCCTCCCTTGTAATTGAACATTACTATATTTTCCCTTGATTGAAATTCTCAATCTTGATTCCAACTCAAGACTCCCTATCATCCCTCCCATATTTTGGATCTATATAATTCATCTCTTACTATTTTGTACCAATATCAGTTGTCCCATTTCTCGATAGTTCCTGTGCAAATGTAGCAGTACTGTTGCTACCTATAGAGCCCCAAGTCCAATGTATCTTTATTCTAATCATTCTTCTGGACGGTGTTTAAGGTCCAGGTCTCAAGATAACTGAGTTTATTATGGAGCAGGTCCGGGAAAGGTCATGGGCGATGGACCACAGTTTACATCCACGTACACTGTATATCATCTCACCAGTGCTAATATTCTCATATAATCTTCTCTGACACTCTGGAATGTCTCTTCAAGTTTTTCTAGCCTCTCAGCCTTTTCCATCTGAGCCAGAGCTTCCTATAAGGAGTATATATAATGTCAAATGTCTATGCAGGCATGAAACAAGAATTTGGCTGCATACAAAGTTGAACCGATAGAGACGTTCTTTGACTTGTAGCCTATACGCTTTCATGGCCAAAGCATCAAGTGTATCAAGTCTTGATAAAATAATCATTTCAATCAAGCGGTGAAACTGGCGCTGTAACCAATGCGGGGTTAATGCCAGAATGGAGACAGTGAAGGTAACATACTCCTGCAATCTTCAGATCTATCCGCCATCGCTCAGCCCACTTCTTATCTACAGGTGGTCCAATCTTGCCCTTGGCAACAGTACCCCCATCGCTGGCACCTCCTTTTCCACTTCGCTTTGCCTTCCCTACTCCACCAACTCGTCCACCTCCATAGGAGATGCCAGCACCTGCTTCACTTCCAAAGGCTTCTTCCATGAACTTGGTATGATTGAAGAGCATGATGAGATCGTTCTTGTCTCGGAGGTCTTCGAATGCTTCTGCTGGATCTTCGATTGTGAGTTCAGCGAAATGGGGTTGCGAAAGGGTGTAGTTGTAAATTGCCTTGTACAACTCGGCTGACAATTGAGATTAGAATTCAACTAAGAGACGTGGTAAAAGATGTGGGACTCACATCCATGCCCGTACCGTTGATAGGGTGGTAGTATGACGAATTGACTAGACAAACGAGGAAGTTTGGATCTGAAATTTCATAAGACAGAAATATGTCTACCTTAATCGCATACGAACTTTCTCTGGGAAGCAGTAGAAAGGATATAAAGATGAATACCCCACAAAATGGTAAGTTTCGACATTCGGTTGACCCTTTCGTTTCCGCTTTTCGTATAAGATGAAAAACTCCCACTGGCCCTCGTCCTCTTGAATGTAGGACCCTGCTTCGACATACAGAAGGACAAAGAGTTGCATGCGACGGTGATATTCACGGAAGCCAGGGGTCTCCCATGTTGTCTAAGAGTGAAAATATAGAAAAGTAGAGGACTGTTTGTATTGTGTCAACGTACTTGGTATGCCTCAAAAGTGACTACATCCTCGCAGTTTGGATCCAAGGTAGATGTGCCACTTGGATCTTTACCCTTAGACGAGCGGGTGTAGGAGTAAATGAGCTGACCCATCGGCCTGAAGTCTGCTCCCTGTTGCTCTACACAAGCGAGAAACTCGTCTTCTTTCGTGTAGTAGTCTGCGATTGAGCCAAGTTAGTGGGTGCCATGCCATTCTAGAAAATCATGACCTTATTGACGTACCTGGGGGTATGAACTTTGCTAATGTCCCTTCCACATCGTCTATAGTATCGCCAGAAAGTTTGGCAGAGAAATTGATAGAGAGATATTGGTGTAGAGATCCTGATGCGTATCTGAGCTGTTCTCGGGATCTTTAAGCAAGGGTACGGTAGGTTCTAACGGTACTAGGTGAATGACATACATCCATGACAAGGTCATTATAACCATAAATCTTTTCATCATCACCGTATATCTATTTCGAATGAGTCTTCTAGAAGTTAAAGAGGAGAAATGACGCGCACAGGATAGGTAAACCTTGGATGAAAGTTGGCATATAGCTCGCCATCTGAAAGAGACTGGATGTCCTCTGCAGACCTAACTAGATGTAATTTAGCAACGCTTCAGTACAACAACTTAGAACACGATGCACCCAAAGATAAAGTGAGGGCTTGGTTGGCATCCGAGGTCCACTCGGCCATTTTTGGGAGTATTGATTGAGGTAAATGGTAAGTAGTATTTATTTACGCGTTGTTTGGTTACGCGTTTGCTGTGTCCATTGGCGAATTGTACTGTACTGTAAAACCCATCATGATGACTGTGGCGTGCGATTTTCATTATGCGGAGTTGACCGTGGTTCTATGCGGCTATGCCATTGGCATGCTACCACATCGCGTTACCTGCCGATAAAATATAAAAATAAGTGCCTTTGTATATCTAACCATTTGCAGATGGATAGTCTGATTGTTCTCCATTACTGTATCATATACTGTACTACTAAAATCATGATGGAAGGCTAGCAGTGCCCAAGCGCTGAAGACAAGAGAAGTCCATGTGGAGTTAATTACATAAGCAGTTTGGTGAGGACTTGTTACTTGGCTGGTCGACGGACTCCAACGCTCGACTGGTTCTTTACTTTTTACTATTGTCATGGGCTGGTTCTCGTCCTTCTTCTCCTCCTCCTCTAATAATTCAAGACGTGGTCAAGCTCTTCATTCAACTCACGACGCTTTTTCTCTTCCCACCTCTTCACCAACTTCTCGTCATCCAGATGCCTTCAATCCAGAATCATTAGGTTCACCAGGCCCCGATTCCCTAATAACCCCTTCGTATAGTTACCCGCCACAGGGAGGCTCTTATGGTTATATATCCTCATCGTACGCAATCTAGATTTGGCTTCATGATTCATTTATCTCACGTCTACCGCTACTTCCCAGTAACGGGCGGTCTTCAAGGCCCCCCCTACTACCCATGTATTCAGACCCTGCCACTATGTCAGGTCTATCTGGTTACCCTCCACTCGTTCATACATGGAACCGCCTTCAAGTCTGGCTACATCGTGAATACCCTGAACTCGGTGATACACTCAATTACGGTATATTACCAGAAGACCTCGCAGACATAGAAATGCAATTCGGGTTCTCTCTTCCTCCTGCAGTAAAGGAATCCTACTTGATTGTCAACGGACAGGAAGCGGAATCGTTTGCTGGGTGCTCAGAGGGACTCTTTTTTGGATTTTCGTTGCTGCCACTGGATCATGTCTTGGAGCAGTGGAGGTTTTGGAGGGAGGTC
>CEMT01386874.1:129464-229791 GCA_900068985.1 Pterula multifida
GACAAAGCTGGAAATTATATCGGAGTTGACGTAAATCCAGACCAAGATGGAGCTTCCGGGCAAGTCATTGTCTTTGGTCGTGAATTCGATACAAAAGTCGTGTTGTGGAGGGGCGACGGGCCTGGTGGTTGGGGCAAGTGGCTTGCTAGTTTTGCGGAGGAACTTGAAGCTGGAGAAACGTATGAAATGGGTAATGGAAATGAGAGCGAGGGTAGCGAAGATGGTGTGGGTTACGAATCATACTATCACGACGGGACTGGGGGAGGGCAAGGCGACGGAGGAGGAGATTCTAGCGCAAGGGTGGGGCTACGGTTAACTGGGGAATATCGAGGGTGGAATGCCATGGGAGCATGGGCTGACAGAAGTATTCGAAGATGGCTTGAAGCTGGTGTAATATCTGAGGCAGATACGCAAGGCAAAGACAAGGATCAGGTATACACTCCTTCCTTTTCTGTTCTCCTCTAATTAGCTAATCGCTTTTTGCATTCAGCCTTCACAATCAAGTTTCGGCAACCCCCTCTCTTCTGAGAAAGGCACAGAGGTGGCTATTCCTGTGCTCACGGTGGTCAGTACTTCAGAGCCAGAGGCAAATTATACACAAAGACCTCGCCCCGAAATACCGACCATATCAGTCACTAAGCCTCCTGCTCCGCTTCCTGTAGTCCTGCCCACCCCAAAAGACAYTCAACCTCTCCCTTCTCCCCCGGATTCTATTCAGACTCGCTATGCTGATGACATTGAATCCGCTCTCCCCGAGTCACGTCTAGATCGAAGGACTAATCTATCGAGGCTGCCAACACCACCGTCTAGCGTTGATGATGTGCGAACAATACCTCCGATGGCCGTTCCTCTTCCCTCATCTCCTGTACAAGATAAGTTGGTTGAACTCGGCAGTCCTGAGACCCAAGAACTCCTCAGTAACGTCGATAAAACCCCAGAATCATCCACGACATTTATCATACCTCCAATATCAACTCCCACGCAGCCAACACCTATTGCATCAACTCCTTCACCACCGCCTATCTCGAACGCTCTCGTCGATGCAAGCACCGTTTCAACGCCAGATGCTTTGGATGAAGATGCTGGTTTGGGAGATCCAGACACTACCATACGTCTTGTCGGTGGTGGTGGAACTTTTGGAAACTCCACCGAAGACAACTCAGAAAAGCAAGATACCGTGCCATCGCAAAATGGGATAGTAGATACAGATGATGCGGCATCAATCTCTTCGGTAAATTCTACTGCTTCAGCTACGACGAAAGCACACAAGAAGACCAAGAGTGGGCTCGCAGGGCTGAAGAAATTCGGACAATTTACGCAGCGGAAGAGAGGCTCGGTTAGCAGTCTCAAGGAAGTGGCAAAATAATAATGGATTCTTGTTGCTTCCATAGAACATCATTCCTTCTCTCTTCCCTGCCCACACCACACATCCTCTCCTCGCATTACCGATGTGCATATAGCTTTTTTTTTTCCCTTTCACCTTATCTTGCTTGGCCTCGCCCCGGTTATTGGGCTAATTTACTACATTCTTTTCTGTTCATTCTGTCTTCTGTTTTTTTTTCTACCCTTCCTTGATTCAAATCTGATATTTTAACTCGCATACCTGGTGGCTATTTGGTTGGTTGACTCACATACATACAATAAATATGCCATGTAAAACTTCATCTCAGTATTCACAATACTATGGTTTACCAAGGAATGCAGATAATAGACATGGCGATCATGCGACTGAGGATCGCACCCAGCATCAGGCACCATGTCGGGTGAAGACCTCCACCTCAATAATCGACGCGAAAAAGGTCGCGAGCAAAGATGAGTGATATAGTTGAAGTCATCCCAGCTGGGCAATTGTGGATTCGGAATCACTGCGGACAATTGAAAAATATGCCCCAAGGAGTCTTCAATGGAGAGCTACTCACGGTGCCGTCTGTGTCCATCTTATTACGGAAGCAATCAACAGTGCTAGCGTATAGTAAACAATATTGAGGCTTAATTGCGGAAAAACAAATAGATTGACGTACCAACGCCAAAACCACCCATGAGTTTCTTGCCAAGTGGTGAACCTGGCGCAACAGGCCTAGTCTGGTAAAGTGCATACAAACCTGTTCCACCAAGGACTCCAGAACCGATTAATCTACAAGAGAAACATTCGCGGTTTGCTACCAACTGGGGGTTAGCGGTCGACATTGTGTATCATATAAGGTAGGGCGTGGGCGTAAGCGGTGTAGTGGTCGCTGGTAACCTTCTCTTCGTCACACTGTGGCGGCTGGATACTGTAAACCAATTCAAACTTGTAGAGCTGTTACAGATCTCGTGTATCCTGTTTTCTTGGATGTGTGTAACCAAGTCAGGCAGGACAAGAGTATCAGCTAAAGGAATGGTACCCTTGGTGTGGGTGCTAGTCATTGAAATTTGAGAGGAAGGTAGTATCTTATTACAGGGGAGTTGAAGTTACTACGTAGGACAGATTATTTAAATAATAAAGCTGCTCTAGAATACGAGAGTCTCAAAAAGATATTGAGGACTCGGAGGCAGAAGACAGATCTGGAGAGTGGCAGAGTGAGAAGGTCTCAGTGACCATTCATCTGAGTCTTCATATAAGTGAATATCGTCTCCCCGTAAATGCACTCACAGACCAGAATCAGGTCTACCACTACCACGTCAGATGTACTCTATATCGCTGGCTGTGCCCAGGTTGACCAGCCACGCCATTTGTAGCAGCGGATATCGCGACAGGGACCAACACGACTCAGATCTAGTGCAGGGTGCAGGCTGGCAATAGACTGGTTATATGAATTCGTGACCAGAATATCGAAGGGTCTGAGAGCTTCACAACGTTGCTCCGCCTTTGCAGTCCTGTCAACAAGGAGACCGTGAAGAGCGTCTGCGCTGAGGTGACCGTTCCTTTCAGAAATGAGCCTGGTGAATGCATCAATTGGATCACCAGAGCTGTCGAGCGGAGGGTCATCACAATCAGACGCGCCTTCACACGGAACAGGCGGAAATCAACACAAACCAACGCTCTTCAGTAACAAAATTTAGAATTGGGAAATCGGGTTCGGCGAGCATAGGCTCTGCTCTCTCGGGCGAAGTGATCGACTTCATGAGCAAGATCTTCCTTGCTTGCCAGGGTGCACATCCCTTTGCTGCTGAGGAGCTCAACCAAGCTGAGGACCCAAGGAGCACAGTGACCAAATTACTAAGCGCTGCTACAGGGAAAAATGTGTTGGACAGCAAGAACCCACTCGCTGTCCGGATACGGATCACAAAGGATGCACTTGAGAGCTTCCCAATGCCCAGGAGCCCACGCTGCGTACTCCCAATCTATGGCTGCGACTCAGTTCCTGCCGCTCCTCCATGCCTGGATGCCGTGTGGGAAAATGCGATTACGAGGGACAAGGTCGCCATGACAAAGAATAATTTGAGATGGCTCTAAAATGAGTGGTTCTATAGAAGGCCGAATGGTCTCTCAGTTACTTGAATTTTCAAGACCAATCTAAATTGCCCAAAGAAACGCTCAACAGACCAGATATCACTCTTGGGTTCGGCGATCCACAATGCACGGGGGTCATCGAGAGTGAGCCCAGCTGCATTGCAGATAGCGTGATTGTTCGACGTAGTCTGGGCATGCAGAGCCTGAAACTGGTCCCGCAAGTCTAACATCAGGCGATTCCAGTCTGAGGGGAGGAATTCATTGTTTTCCATTGTGTCCCCGCAGTGGTCTCCATCTATGAATGTCGAGAGCATAAAACTACGTGCGCCTCTTTTGACGCTGTCGAGGAGGATGGGAGCATTGACCCCACGGATGCCGGCAGTATCGAGGAACTTTAGTGCAGCAAACTCATTTGTGTTGTCATGAGAAACCTTGAGAGCAAAGGAGAGTGGAATGTCCAATATCTTTGGATGGACAGAGTCCCAGTTTCTGCGCGTCCCGAATGCCTTGATTGCACCATACATGACTCGCTTGAATGTATCAGGAAGGACGCCGAGAATACAACGGATTATACGAAGTGGGAAAGGCAGCATTCGGCGTACACGGGGAAGAAGAATTTCTACAGGACGTCAACTGATTGAACACTAGGCAGGCCGCCAGGAAACATACCCTCCATTGGTTAGATATTTGACCTAGCGTCGGAGGTGGTGATGGTCATCATGGAACTGTATCAAGAGGATAACCATTAAAAGACAAATTGGACATCCTCATAATGAAAGAAATGGTAGTCTCACAGTGGTGAAATGATAGCTGAAATAATGTTAGAAAGAGAAACCATCCATGGTATAAAGTACACGATTCAACCACAGGAAGTATCCAATGCCATGCCAAGTTGTTGTTGTTGTTGATGATGATACAGAAATATATCACTGAACACCCTCCCTTTCTCAGAATTTACCCAAACTGCTCCTGACTTTAAAGTCACACCCAGTCTTCGCCTTGACTTCTTCCACTGTTACACCTTCAGCAACATCTGTCAGCTCCAGCTGACCAGCGGCACGATCTACATGGAACACAGCCAGCTCTGTGATGATCTGACTGACAGCTTGGGCTCCAGTGAGGGGGAGTGAGCATTCTTTCACGATCTTAGGGCTACCGTCCTTCGAGCAGTGCTCCATGATTGCAATAACCTTGGTTTTATCTGGGTTAGATACCAGGTCCATCGCGCCTCCGATACCTTCGAAAGATGATGAGTTAGCTGCCCAGTACAACACCACTCTGACAAAGAAAGCACTTGACCACCTTTTAGCTATGCAAGATATTCGGTTAATTAGTATGTGTGATCCTTAGTGTGGCATAGTTGTTCTTACCATCTTCCCAGGGATCATGAAATTGGCGATAGAGCCGTCCTGAGATACTTCCATGGCCTGGAAAGGAGTATGAGGGGTTCGATAACACTCAGGGAGTGGGGGAACCTTACGCCAAGAATTGCAACATCGATGTGGCCACCGCGGATCATTGCAAAGGAGTCACTAGAGTCTTAAGATAACAATTACAGAATATTGGCAGGTGCATTATATCTGACATTACTTACCAAAGATAGCAGCACCTGGCAGAAGCGTGACAGTTTCCTTGCCAGCGTTAACGAGATCCCTAAAAACGTTATCAGCACGTCATGAGTGTGCAGCAAGACGACATATCGTACGCGTCGAGTTGTTTCTCGGTTGGATACGGTCCCATACCAAGGATACCATTCTCACTCTGCAGCCATACCTTCACGCCAGGCTCGAGGTGCTCCGGAACAAGTGTCGGCATACCAATACCAAGGTTTACGTAGAACCCGTCCTTTATCTCTTTAGCAGTGCGTTTAGCGATGCGGTGACGGAGAGCCTGAGCTTTAGCTTTCTCTGGAGGAAGTGACTTGCTGCTCGCGGCGTTTGGACCCTGGGCGAGTGTGACGATCTCAATCTTCTTGGGAACGGTAGCCTTGACGATTCTGTCGACGTAAATTCCAGGAAGGTGAATAGCATTCGGAGAGATAGAGCCAATGGGTACGATATTCTCGGCCTCAACGATTGTGAGCTTTGCATTTCTTGCCATAACAGTGTTAAAATTTTGGGATGCATATCTAAAATGGAACGCAAGGGTGAAGATACAACAATGGCATATATAAGCTGATATATACAAACCTGAACACGCAATTTCCAACTTCATCTACTTTCCATGCCCGAATAATAGCGTAATCACCCGCAATGGCAGGTTCGAGGACATACTTGCGACCGTTGATGACCTTCGTCTCCTTCTTGATACCAGGAATAGCAACACCAGCAGAATGTCCACCAGGGTTATATCGCATGGGGATAGCGCCTTGTTCTACCGCCGTGGACGCACCAGTGGGGGTATAGAATGCTGGAATCCCGGCTGCATGTGCACGGATACGCTCTGCAAGGGTTCCCTGAGGAACCAGTTCCAGAGAGATTTCACCTTGAAGGTACATCCTTTCAAAAGTCTTGTTTCTATTCGTCCAGGTTTTCGTGAGAAGTAGGGACATATTACTATTGGCAGATAGGAACTCACCCTCCAGGATATGATGCGATAATCTTTCCCAACTTATTCACATTTAACAGTTTGCCTGGAAGGGAAAGAAAATGTGTCATCTTTCAACCCCTCTGTCTCTCACGCGTGCCCCACAGAGTTCACATACCCAGACCGAAATCATCGATTCCAGCATTGTTTGACACGGCAACGAGGTCAGTAACGTCTGACCTTTTGGCGAGCGCACTTAGCAATGTTTCTGTGTGAGCTCAGGCTTTCAGTTATGAATTGAAGATGAAAGTGAAAGAGCGTACCAGGAAGACCAGCCAGACCAAAACCTGCGAGAAAACCATATGAGTCCTGTGCGGACGGATCTCATAGGAGCATGAATACAGACCACCACAGAGGAGAGTGTCCCCAGACTTGATGTCTTTGAGGGCTTCATCAGCAGAGTCCCATATTTTCTTACTCTTAGGCACAGGTGCGTCTGTGACAACGCTGTACTTTCTTAACGAGGTCAAGCCAATGTAGGATCCTCTCGAAAGATGATAAGTGGTGGTTACTGCCAGTCGCAAAGAGTATCGCCTAGTGAGCATCATTCTCTGTTAGCTAAACGAGAGGACTGAAGGAAGAGATCCAGAGAGTGAGAGAGCTATCCAGAGGCTGGCTAAGTGTTTGTATGAATATAAGCCAATGGTGGTGAAGACCATAGTTGAGCCGACGGAACAAACGTTGTGCGGTCCCTCTCACGTGATCTTTCAATTGAACAGTTCCTCCTCGGACACGGACACTGGAGTGATACTAGTACGTTCTGATTCCTAGCTCACAACGATGATTCGCCACTACCTTAGGAGCCTGATTAACATGAACCGTGAAATTATGTCGCGTTTATTGTTTTATACTCTGATCTGCCGATGTCGCGTATAAATCTACCGACTTTTGAGCTCAAGGTTCCTTTACAGCAATTGGTTGACCACATCTTACAAGGACAAACACTATCGCCAACAAATACTCAAAAAATCAAACCAGACTACTTATCTATATTGGCAGTAGCTGAACTTTGCCCCACCATCTCGATACAGTCCTGGGGTGGCTTTTCTGAGCGAATCCAACGCCGACAGTTAGCGGCGCCCCGCCTGGTCTGTCTTTCGGCTTGATACATTCACCCGGTGAAAGGCTGGCTTGTGCACGCCCAGGACGCAATTGCAAGGATACATGTGCCAGCTTGTCTTTTCCGTGGGATCTGCCGGAAGAATCACAATCTATAACTGGAATGTTGTGTTACTAGGCTTTCAGTACAGCTCAGGTGGTTCAAGTTTATCATCCACTATCTTGTATTCGGCTCCTCGTGTTGGCAAGGGTGATCTTTATTTATAGCATTACCTACAACGATGTCAAATTTTAGTACCAAAACTACCCCGGATCCAAGGTTCTATTCGCCACTTCGATGCCTCAGCTGCCACCTCACAAACTCCAGACGGACCTAATTTTCTCACCGTCCCTAGTGAAAGACCAGCTTCTCCACAGGATAGCATAAATATCTCACACAACCATTATCCAAGCTCAAGGTCTCCTCACCTTGATTTTCCTATCCCACGTCAAAGATCTCATCGATGGCTGGTCTTCAATCCGACGATACCGCTGCTACTGCTGCTCTCTCAGATATTATCAAACACGATTCTACCTCTTTGGATGAGAAAAGTGGACTCCAAGATATTGATCGATCGAGCTCAGCTAATCCTCGAGAGCTTACTGAGGATGGGCTTGAGGTCCCTACAGATGAGGAACTCGCAACGCTCAGGAGAGTCCCTGACAAAATCCCTTGGGCTGCTTACCGTAAGTGAAAAAACGGCAACAGAAATTGTTTCACTCTGTTGACTCATACCCTTTTATTTAGTCATCGCCGTCGTTGAAATGGCGGAGAGATTTTCGGTGAGCTGAGGCTGTCGTCACTTAGCTATATCATGTTTTAATCATCACCCAACAGTTTTATGGCAGTACCGTGGTGTTTGTGCGCCTTGCATGCTAATATGACCTCAACCTATACACTCATCTGCGAGTTGATCGTAGACCAACTTTATCCAGCAACCTTTACCTCCTGGCTCTCATACAGGTGCTGGTTTTGCACATGGTGCCGCTGGACAATCCGGTGCGCTCGGTCTTGGTCAACGTGCTTCCACGGGCTTAACAACATTCTATAACTTCTGGTAAACAGCTTCCGCTCATCCTCATCCTTTCTTTCGCTGATTGTCCCTTCAGGTGCTACGTTACGCCTCTGTTCGGTGCCTACATTGCTGATTCTAAATGGGGTCGATTCAAAACGATCAACATCTCTATCTACATTGCCATGCTCGGTCACATCATCCTTATCATTTCTGCTGTCCCTGGTGTTATCGAGCATAAATCTGCCGCTGGTGCTTTTGCTATCGCCTTGATCGCAAGTCTCCCATCACCTCATGTTTGACCCACTCAGTAATCTTATCTTCAGATTATGGGAATTGGCACTGGAGGATTCAAATCGAATATCTCTCCCTTGATAGCTGAACAATACCGCCGCACTAAACCTTTCATAAAGACGACAAGGCGTGGCGAGCGTGTGATTATTGGTGAGTCGCACGCAGACGTTGCGGCTAAAGTACCTTGTATCTGATGTTCTTCCAATCGCAAGACCCTTCTTTAACTGTGTCCAGTATTTACATGTACTTTTACCTTTTCATCAACGTCGTAAGCTCTTTGTCGGGTCATCCACTCGAACTTGACTTATTTTACATGTAGGGTGCACTCATCGGCCAAATCACCATGACTTATGCCGAGAAATATGTGGGATTCTGGCTAGCGTATACTCTGCCAACAGCTATATTCACTCTCAGCCCTCTTGTCCTGATATTTGGCCGCCGTATGTACGTTAGATCTCCTCCCAATGGTTCCGTCTTGGCTTCGTCACTCCGAATCGTCCGCTACGCTGCCCGAGGTCGATGGAGTATCAATCCAGTTCGACTCTGGAAGAACTTCAACACTCCTGATTTCTGGGAGTGCGCTAAACCGAGCAAAATCAGGGGCGAGAAACCAGCTTGGATGACCTTTGATGACCAGTGGGTCGAGGAAGTGAGGCGAGGCTTTAAAGCCTGTGCCGTCTTCTGCTGGTACCCCGTCTATTGTAGGTATTGATGGTTTGTTCGTACATATCGTAGTTCACTTCTTTGTAGGGCTAACCTACGGACAAATCAACAACAATCTAACTTCTCAAGCCGCGACAATGAATACCCATGGTATCTCTTCATACTTTAGCTCTCTCTATTTCAGGCCTAACAACCTTCTCTGCCCAGGTCTTCCAAACGATGTTCTGTCAAATCTGGATCCACTGGCACTGATCATCATCATTCCTATCTGTGACGTCATAGTATGTGCTTACTTATGGTTGTTCTCGTCTCTGAGATATTGTGCACTTAGATTTACCCCGGTCTTCGTCGGCTTGGTCTCAACTTCACTGCTCTCAAGAAAATTACAGCTGGCTTCTTCTTTGGTTCCCTGGCTATGATGTGCGCTGCTATCGTTCAACACTATGTGTACAAGGTATGAGGTCCCCAGACTAACAGGACCGGGAAAGCTGAGATAAAGGATCCTCCTTAATCACCAGACCAACCCTTGCCACTACTCCGCTGCGACCTGCCAGGATACAGATGGAAATGCTCTGACTAGCGACCTCAATGTCTGGATACAGGCACCTTCGTGAGTTCGTCCTCTTTGCATTCTGTTTCATTCTGGTTGACCACCCCCCTCAGATATATCCTCATCGCTATCAGCGAAATCATGGCCTCCATCACTGGTTTAGAGTATGCTTTCACAAAGGCCCCGAAGAACATGAGATCTTTGGTCATGTCTGTCTTCCTCTTCATGTCAGCCCTCTCATCTGCCATCGCAGAGGCGTTTGTCTGTGCGTCATCAGCTATTCTTTCAGATCGTTCATATTGATTGAAACAATCCGTTTTTAGCTCTCGCTACTGACCCTCTCTTGGTTTGGAACTATGGTAGCATGGGTGTGCTTGCTGCAGTCGGTGGTATCCTGTTTTGGTTCAGTGTTAGGGATCTTGATGCTAAGGAGGACGAACTTAACAACATTGCAGAGGGTCGCTACAATGCTAATGAGGGGCATTAGAAGGCTGATTGTAAGCTGCAATTCTGTAACTACTACTTTTGTATTGGCATGTTGTTGTATAAATTGTTGTTGTGAGCTACATGAGATGCAACCTATTCCTTGGTAACCTACTCTCATGTCAGCTACCTCTGGCATACAAGTGTCATCTGAACTACAGAATCTTTTTGCATCTGCCATCGATTCTCAGGCTACTCGCTTCTTGAAAATCTCCATATCACAGGGTGCGCCTGTCGTGACCCCTAATTTACATGAGAGTCGTACTTAATCAGGTGAATCCAGAAACATTAGTCCTCGACAAATCTGTGCCCGCTGGTGGCGGTTTCCTGGATGATCTGGGGCTGCTACAGAACTTGCTTCAAGACGACGTTCCGGCATACGTATTGACCCGGTTAGATAGCCCACCCACGGATTGGTTGGCCATTTTCTATGTTCCCGAAGGTGCGAAGATCAGAGACAAGGTGTGTTAGTTTGTTATCGACTCTATCACTTATCGCTACAATGGCATTCTCTCGCAGATGCTGTATGCATCTACACGTGCATCATTGCTCAAATCTCTAGGATCCCAGATATTCGTCGACCAGATCTTTGCGACTAGTAAAGTTGATCTAACGCCGGAAGCGTATCAGAGACATAGACGACATGTTGAGGCACCCAAGCCATTGTCCAAATACGAGCAAGACTTAGAAGATGTTAAGGCTGCTGAAAGGGAAGGAGGTCCTAGCGCCTACGAGGGCAGCTCTGTACGAAGGAACAATGTCGGTCGTGTTGCTGTCGCATGGACAGATGAGGTAGATGAGGCACTTAGAACACTAGCAGAAGGGGATAACAACGCACTCGTCGTTCTTGTGCGCTCGTCCTTGTTTCTTATTTTGAGAATATAAATTGCTCAAACCAAGTTATAGTCCATCGATTCTTCAGAGACAGTGGTTCTACTTAAGCCGACTGTCATGGACATTTCTGCTGACGAAGTGGGCAAGACACTTCCCCAATCAGATATATGTGAGCTCGTTTCTGTGTCAATGATGATCTCTTTTGAATACATTTCCAGGCTTCGCTTTCTTTGCATGGTCAGCAGCTCCTGGGAGCTCGGCTAGAGAGATAGGCAAGTCCATTCTATAAAAACAAGTTGCAGTACTGATGACGCCATGATATCCTCCAGTGTACATCTACTCCTGTCCTTCTACATCCTCCGTCAAGCATCGTATGCTGTATTCTGTCAGCTCACGGGCAATCTACACGGCCGTTCAGACTTTATTCCAGTGTATGAATACCACGTCAGTTCTAGCATCGCATAAGGTGGAGACATCGGATCCAAGCGAGATTGATGAGAAATACCTCATCTCAGCGCTTGGAAGGCCCACTGTCGACGATAATTCTGGAACTTCGACGCCAATAGCCGAGGGGAAGAAGTTTGCCCGACCGAAAGGTCCAGGGCGAAAGCATTGAAAGTGATTTTTCTCAAAGGGAGTGATGCTCAAACGAATGTCGAAGGATAGAATAATCCGTACAGATAGATAGCTATTGATTACCTTTTGATGATATTTCCTTAGCCTCTAGTCATTGGTTGAGTTGCAAGGGTCTGAACTCAGGCATGCAGAGACACTGGTACTGGGTGGTTCATTGTGACAACATACGAATAGCTCGAATCATATGTACGAATAATATATATCAGGAAGCCATCTCGGGAGTGATTTACTCGTCAATATGGTCGACAGTACCTCATTGTGGTTGGTGCTGTCTACTGAGCTCATAAGTTGATTCTGAAGAGGCTGTTGACCGATTGAGGAGAACGATTTGATTATGTCAGCTTAGTCACTCAGCATCCAGAGTCGACACTTCACCAATTGTTTACTCCCTCAACACACTTCCTCAATGCTGAACGTTGAACGTTGAACATCCATGCCAGGATAGCTAGCATACTAATCTTATGGGAATGATACCAGAGTACCCGGCACCAACCCTTTGCAGATGCTCCATTTCTAATTGGGATTTACATATGTCTGCGGTTGTCGTGCCGAATGAAAAAGAACAAAGAGGGTGAAGAACAATAAGTGGGGGCTCAACCTAAACTGCGTTATCCTTCTCACAATGTAAGGCCACATGCTTCTATTATATACATGATTGCATTGCCTTCATCTGCTCATTCAAGTCTGTGACCGACTAACTTTCTCTTTTTCTTTTATCTACAACAGGCTCTAAGTCTGGTGCTCTTCCTTTTCCCCTACATCTATCTTATACGGTAATCAACTCTTGACGAATATTTACCTTTCCTGTCTTTACTGCGCCAACAACAATAATGCTTTTTCTACGACACGCTCTTTTTGCTCTGACTTTTCTCTATGCAATTACTACTACTACTCTCGCCGTCCCTACCAGTTTCGTCTTGCGGCGCCCGGCTGTTATATCCAAACGCCAGGTCATCTCTGCAGATGAAATGAAACACAACGGCGAAGCTGCACAGAATGTCAATCAGCTATTCAACGCTCTCAAGGAAAGAGACAAATACTACGGTAAGCTGTTCGATTCCTGCTTCCTAGCATTTCCTGCAGCCTTTTTTGCAGGCGATCATACGACCAGCTCTGGGGATTGTGGTCCTAGAAGTAATGAATGCAGCACTGGGTGTGTCCTGGACAACCCGACTGGAGGTGATAGAGATGTTTCTGAAGACTGTGGATCTGAGCCTGCTACCACCACTTCTATGCCAGCTGATGCCACTACAACCACTTCCAATTCTATTGGACGCCGACAAGTGACTGACGCATCATCGGGTTCTCCCATTTCACAAACCACTACTTCTTCCTCAGCACAACAGCCATCTACGACGGGAACAACATCTCTCATGTCCTCTTCCACGGTTAAAAGGACCAGTAATGGTGCACAGTCTGGGGGAACAGCCACCAGAACATCTACTACTACCATTGTCTCAAGTACCGATCTATTTCCCACCGACTCTGCATTTTCCTCTTCCTTTTCTAGGTCAGCCGGAATACCCCTTCCTCTGACAACTGGAATACCCACCCCACCCCCTGCTTTATCAACGGGACTGCCTACCTCAGCTGCAGCTTCTGTCTCTAAAGCCAGCAGCACTAGTAGCTCGGTATTGAGAGGTGGACTCAAATTTAACTTTCAAACCAAGCCTTCCAAGTTGTATCAGTTTTTTGGGGATCAAGCTACTTGAGCATGATTTTAACCAATCTAGTGGGCGGTCTAGTGTCTTTATATTTAGGTAGTCCCAGTTAGATATACAAGTGACATCTAGTTGAAATTATCGATATCTTTATATTTATTCCTCTGACTGTATCGTATTAGGACCAACCTCTTTTTTTTTGTCGCTAATCATTCGATTGATCTCCAGAAACTGAGAAACTGAAGTGTCCTGATTAATTGATCCCTCCATTCTGAGCTCAGCAATCTTGAGTACACCCGCTTCTCAGCTTGCTGCTAACTGATAAATTACAGCATTGGAGGTGCAGTTTCTCTGGTGATCAATCCTTTTGTGAGAGGTACTTCCAGCTAAGGAGCAGGCGGCTCATGCAAATCACAAATTATAATAAAAATAATCAAATTCCGGCAAGCCTGTTACATAACAGCTTCCACCTCTTTTGTCACTTCCAAGCCAAGATTCATCTTTTTCAATTTCTCTTGAATAATTTGCCTAGACCTTGATCCATCTGCGACAATGCATTGCTCACGATTATTTATGACAGAGTAGACAAAGCTGTTTTCGGTCGTTGCAAGCTAGAGAAAGAGGCCCAGACTGGGGTTTACCTATGAGCACACCTGTATGAGGAATTTGATTGCAAATTTTCAAGGGTTCACACAAACGGGCTAGTGCCAAGAATTGTTGGGTGTCGTGTGCTATTATAACTGCTTAGGCCTCAAAGAGAAAATGAGACGATATTCAACCTCTTCGTGTTCTATCATCAAATTCATTGATAACTGTTTCCGCCATCTAGTTCATAGATCATCTCAACCATTCGAGACTAGCACGATCAGCATGGACACTCACCACATTCCCCCTCAAACCTAAGGCGCTCTCAATCTCTTCTTTGGAGCCTGCGTCTTCGTTTTCCTCCTCAGGTGCCTGAATGAAGGACATGATATCTTTTGTTAGTGCATCGATATACCCTGATGCTTTGAAGGTCTCCGCTTGTAGTGAGAAAAAAAGTGCTGGAGAAGTGTGCTCGTCAAACGTGGTAATCTGACGGAGATTTGAGTGTCTGTAGCAGAGGCTCAAACTGCCTACACGTACGGATTTGATCAAGTGTGTACACATATATTCAAGTGCTATCAATTTATCCGACAATCCCTGCAATTGTTTCGAGGTTTCGTCCTGCCGGAGCAAGTTTGGAGCCTTGAGTGTGCAGGCGTCTCCATCGATTGATACCACTCACTATACGTAGTAATAGATCGTTTAGAACGGTAGACGATGCTCCTCCGTTGTGAGGTTGATCTCCTTTTCTTTGCAACCACAGTCGCTCAGTACGCGTTCGAAGTGCTTCGAGACAACGCTGGCTATCATTAGTAATGTACATTAACTAGACCGATATTAGGTCAAACAAAAGGGATACAGACGCGTCTTTGGCTCCCACACGGTCTTCAAGAAGTTTAAGCGTCTGGTTGAGGTCGGTTGGGGTTCGAGATTGTCTCATATGCTCTGCATAAAGATCCTTTAGTGAAGTCAATGTCAAACAAAGGCGATTTAATGGAGAGGGAGAGTAGGAGTACCTACTGAAAGTGCATCCTGAGTACGGCTGGATTTGTTATCCCATACCGACGTGAGTCGAGGTGGTATGGGGATGGACTCTGGCATCACGGGCCCGTCTTTAAATTCCTAAGAAGTGGGATTTAGACTGGTAATCGAATAACACGAAAGCGACTGACTCTCTGAGCAAGCGTTTCCATGTCGATTTTCAACCTATAATCAATCGAAGGCCCAACATTAAATCACAGATAGGCTCGAGCAGGTTTTATGTATAGATACTTGAGCAGCTGTCGAATCTCTTCTATTCTCCTACTCCGCACCTCTTCCCTCTTCTCAAGCACTTCAAGCATCATCGCAACCTTCGCTTTTCTTGCCAACTCATTCCTCAAACGATTCTCTTCCTGGACTTTAATACGTTAGCCCATGTCAGTAGACAAATGTGTGAGATATGAGAACTAATCGTACAGGCATACTGCATCGACACCATCTTTTCCTGCAGCTGTTTCTCATATACATCAACGGCTTGTTTGGCGACTTTTAACCTGCTTATCACTTTGTTTAGGTCATTATAGATGTTATCGATAGGTGAATTAACACCGCTTTTTGATAGTCTGTATATATTGAACAATATCACCCATTGTGGAACTGGCACAGATGAGAGAGATGGGCTGACGAATGGATCTTGGCTCTGGTTTCAGCCACAGAATCTCGACCGACTATATAAGGTATTCTAGCCATTGGATTCATGACATGAGATGCTGGTTCTTGTAAAATCTGTCTGAGCTCTTCATCTGAGATTTCTGGTGCTCCCAGAGATCGTAATGTTGCCGGGATGGTTGGTAGCTGTGGGTGGAAGATCATTGTTGAGTGAAGATATATCGCGTACACGTGCCAATCATGTGTTGAGATTCCTTTGAAATTGGATAGCCCCAAGTTCTCACCATCTTCCTTCGCAAATTATTCTCCCAAGCCATGGAATCCGTGATTCAAGCTGTCCCTCTTGTCACTCAGCGTCTGCTTTAGGAGGGCTTTGCCAGCTGAGATAAATCGTGGACCCATGGTCGCAATGTCGCATACATAGCCTGTTGATTGCCAAATTTGCTACAGTCAAAAGTATCGGCTGTACAAGCACCTTCGACACCTTTCTTTATCGTATCGCTGCTAAAAATGTTAGCTCATCCATCTTCTGGCACTAGGTATCTCCGTTACTAGTATAGGAAGAGAATTTGCACAACAACTTGCCAAGTTCGATAGATGACATTCTGGCCTCTCGCCGTCAACACAACTGAAAGCGTCAGGTCACTCTTGCTCATACTATAGCAGGTTTTCCTTGCTCGTTCGCTGAAACCATGAGACCTAGGAACAAAAACTAGAAGGTGCACAGTCTTTCGAGATCGTAATGCTCATCTACTAGTCAGATTTTCGTATCTTTCCGTGGTGAACATCACCAGTTTCAAGACGATCTTGCGATGTATTCACGAATCAGTGATCTGCTTTTACAAGCCTTGAGATTTAGTCACGTATCAGGAGAGTTCCTCATTACACTGCTCCTCAACGCATATCGTCATTGTGGAGTGTGTGGTATTTGCTTCCGTTGTGTATTCATACGTACATATCTGTCCACAACCGTCACTCTCACAGCATCGAATTTTTGTAAAGAACTAGTACATTTTAGAGCGCAAAGTCCCATTCGTCTAATGAGTTTCATCTACTCGTACCAAGGCAAAATAGACCCGCCTTAGAGTAATCGGCGCTCAGCCTAACTGCTCCTGTACATAGCATTGACCCTGGCCTCGTGTTGGCTCCTCGTTATCACCCGCCACAGTGTGTGCACATCGTAACCTCAACCACCATCTACTCTTGGGAACCAGTACTTTCACTCTTCACAATACTCTTTTCATTTTAACAACTCGGATTCTATCCATTGTTCCGGGAGTATGACATCCAGAACTACCAACAATCCAAACACTGCACCCAAGCACGTCTGACTGGTCTATCTACTTTGACTAAAGACTAAAGACATCGGATTGGTCTAGGCATATGGTAGATTTCACCAAGGCATTGGCTGGTGAAATACGCATTCTTCTCAGTGAAGTCGGCAAACTGCGCGATGAGCGCCGTCAACTCCAGTAGTGGGTGGAACTTTTTGATGTTCAACACAGAGGATGTCAACCATGTTTGTCTTTGAAGTGAAATCGCGGAGTTAATGGCAGTCAAATCGAAGCATGGAGCTGGAGGAGAGTATGCACCGGATTGGAGACCTAAAGTAACGTGTCGTTTCGTCATTAATTGCGGTATGTTCAACGAGAAAATACCACTAGATCGAGGCTCCTCCACCCGAGAATGCGGTTGCTGTAGTCGCAGAACCACCACCACCTCCTGCACCTGCTAGACCAGCTTGGCGGGTTGTCCACAAGCGGACTGGGAAGGGCAAGGGAAGAATTGAAGCCCCTCCTTCTGGTCCTGCACCTCCTGCACCTGTCCCCGAGCTTGTACCAGCTCCATCATTGCCTGCTTGGGCTAACTGGAGATGTTGGTTATTTCCCTTTGGGTGAAATGCTTCCACTCTTACTAACTATTACCGGATTCTAGCCAACCCGATGTTGACTCCCACGGCTGGCCAATCGTCCACACCACTTCCGACATCCCCTCCTCCACGCGCAGGGTTATTTGGCAAGTCATCTATGTATCCCCCTACTTGCACTGTTTCATTTATATTGCTTGATTTAGGACCTTCTACTCCTCCGCCTCAATGATGGCTATGAGTCTCAGTTTATAGGTCTGGAGCTGAGATGTATCCATCCATGAATATCTTGAATATCTTTTGTACTATCATTCATCAGTTATCTCTAACTTCCTTCCAGAACTCTCATGGAAGCTTACGTGTTATCGCACGATGGCAAACTTTACTCTAACTCTGCGCGAGCACAACGTTAGTCGCAGGGGGTCGTACGGGTGATTTCACCTGGTCACGAAAGACATTGCATTGGGGAAGGCTCTGTGTTTAATAAATGTTTCTATACGTTGTTGTTCCTTATTTCCAAAGTATACGATAAACCATAGCGATGGGTGGAATTAGTTGAGACTCAAGTTATTTACCTAAGCTTTAGCACAAAGTCACTTGAAGTTGAAGATGATGACACGATATGATCGATATGATCAATTGATAACTGGCACCTTTTTGCAACCGATCATCGACATCTTTGCTCAACGTTCAACGTTACTGTAACGATGAATCTTAATATTGTCACGACCTCAAAAGCCGCAAATCTACCAGTGCGACCTACTGCTTCACTGAATGTTTCTACCCCTACTACCCCTTCCATGAATCCTCCAAATTTCGTGCCCGTGCCCCACAAAGTTCCCAGGCGTAAACCCAATCTAGCCTATAAGGGTAGGAACGGTTTCACTCAGCCAGAACCTGAGGGACCCAGCGAGATTGCGAAGCGAAATCGGTTTCTCGACAATCAGAGATTTGCGGAATTTGTTCTGCAGTATAGGGGCTCTGGCATATCGTATGTCTTCATCCATGTATATTTCTATTCTCGACTCATAGATTCTAGTGTGGACGACATGGAAAAAGAACTGCAAGAACTATCTTCAGATGATATGTTGGTACACCAAAAATTTGCCAACTTGAAGCCCGTCATTAGCCGTATGGAAGCGCGTATTGCAAAACTTCAGAAGGAGCATATACGTGAACTTGAACACCTTTATGATATCCAGGCGCAAGATTATCTGGATGAGGTCGAACATCAGTACTACTCAACAATCGATGGCATTTCCTCAAATATGGGCTGGATTGTACAGGCAGCAAGAGATGCAAATGTATGTCTAATATATCTTGCTACCATCTTGCGACCAATCTAAACGTAGCGCGAGGAACTTTGCCTTCGTGCCAAATCACGCCCTCTAGACTGGGACGATACTTTCTCTCGCTTGCGTTATGCACAGCAGAAGGAGTTGTCTCCTTTGCAACTGGCGTTTGCAAAATTGAAAGGAAAAGAGGAAGCTAATCAGAGTAAACGCGATCAGCAGTTCCCTCAATCAATGGCGGACTATAAAGGCATTCCTTCCAAGGATGTGCGTTTGCGCATTGCTCGTTTTCTCGTAGCTACTTCCTTGCAAGCCAAAGAGGAGATGATGGACAGATTCGGTTGGGCTCATCGACAGGTTCAGCCCTTGGTAGACGCTTTTGAACGCGATGTAAGCAACTTAATTCCACTTGTCTTCTTCGCTGACATTGAGTCATGCTCTACTTTGTTAGGAACAATTTCGTCATATGGTTGAGGAGGAGTACAGAGCAAGCGGAAGCATAGACCCCAGAAGACCAAAGCAAGCCGCTTCGTAATCACCGTGCATTACCGATTGGTGAGAGGGTCACACGAGCATGAGCTTAGCCTAACGCTGACTAAACGCCTGGGACAGCTGACTGATTACCACAACTGCGGATGATATAAATATTATGTCACACTATCATAGATCTGGCAACACGATTTCTTCCCATCTTTCATCACTGCTATCACTGTTATGCCTGCTTTAAACGGATGGCATCCTGGCGAGCTTGCAATGCAACATAAGCTCAACTTTGCTGGTCCAGCTGCGCACCTGTATACCGACGTTCGAAATGAACTGGATGAGCAACACCGCGAGTTTCATTCCACCCGTCTGCCATTCATTCCAGTGACCACGCTGGATAGTCGAGGTAGGCCGTGGGGTTCTATTCTAGCAGGAAGTTCAGGCCAACTAGGTTTCATCAACAGTCCTGACTCTGAGACACTGACGATTAGGGCTAGGATGTGGCCTGGAGAACCTATCAGGATGAATACACAAGGAAAGCAGGTCAGCATACAATCTGGGGATAGATTGCTCTTGGCGGGTATCGGGATTGAATTCTCAACGAGGAGGAGAAACAAGTTCGCGGGATACGTCCATCGGATAGAAGCGAATGAAGATGACCTTACGCTGGACATCACTGTCAACGAAGCAATTGGGTAGGTTCCATTGGTGAATTGATTTAAAATAGGTTCGATCTGACCTTCAATTATGTATTAGAAATTGCCCTAAATATATTAACGTTCGAGACCTTATCCCTTCCCCCACAAATCCTGTCGTCATTTACGAACGGCTTGATTTTCCCAACCCTCTCGAACGTCTCCCAGACGATATAATTGCTTTTATCCACGAGTCCGATACAACATTCATTGGCACCACCTACCAAGCCTCAAAAGAAAATCAAACAAGGTTCCCTTCTCATGTTGGTATGAATCAGCGAGGTGGACGTCTGGGTTTTGTGCGAGTCAAGCCATCAGATGGTCGAACTGTGGTTCTACCAGACTACTCAGGTCTGTTTCTTCATACAAGTAATCAATCACTTGATTCTGACTTACCTTCTAGGCAATCGGATGATGTCTTCTCTAGGAAACATCGAAGCAACATCGCTCGCGTCGCTTACCTTCGTCAATTTCAACTCCGGCGCTGTTCTCTACCTGACTGGGGACGCGAGGAACATCATTGCCCCGGAGTCGTACAGCATCATGCCAGGACAGAAGGCACTCACTACTATTTATGTGACTGGATATGTCCTGGTTGACAATGCTCTTCCGGTGCGACAGAGGGTGAACACATGCGCTGTGCAGAGTCCATACAGTCCTTTAATCCGACTGCTTGCTGAGGAATTTACAGAAACAACTGTCCTCTTTTCCGCTGAGCAGAATAACTGTGCTTTCCTCACTAGTGTCAATATACACAGCCCATCTCTGGCGACATTCAATTGGAGAACTTCATATGATATCCAGACTAAACCTGGTCAAGCAGCTATTCTTGACTCCACATCCTTGATAGGAGCAATGTCTTATCAACACATGGCCGCATGGAAACCTAGCAGCGTAAACGACGATAGGGTACGCACTTGGACTATTTCTCGTGCTGATGGTCCAAGGAACTTCTCGCTAACGATGCGCGAGAGGCAGGGTGGGGCTGTGACGGGTGCTTTGTTTTCCATAGCTCGCACACTTATGGAAAATAAGCCAGACCTACTTCAAGACAGTACACCCTTAGAGCTCTCTGTACGGCTAGTTGGCGTGTCGGGGGATTTCATTCTGTCTGAGAACTCTTCTGCGAGATTACTTTGGATAGCAGGTGGTGTTGGTGTTACACCTTTCTTGCGCATGCTCAGATCGACAGGCACTGAGGAGAATGGCCGAAAGAATTGGGATGTAATTTTGGTCATATCGACTAGGGAACCAGACGTCATCCTCCGCTTACTATCTGAAGCCCTTGAGAGCAGTGTCTCTAATGCTTCCAGTCCTAAGCGGCGTCTTAGAATTGATATTTTCTCTAAACAGTCTACGACCGAATCAATCTCCTCAGGTGCCGGCGGATGGGAGGTAGAGTTGTATAAGCATGACGGGCGAGTTGTGAAAGATTCTTTACTTGATTTGGAAGGGGAAACCCCAGCTGAGAGGGAGGTGTTTGTCTGTGGGCCAGATACTTTCAAAGCTGTGGCATTGGAAGCAGCTTCTCAGATCGGTGTTCCTAGCTCACGAGTTCGGAATGAGAATTTTGCTTTCTAGTTGGTGCTGTAATCTTGTATTGGTGATGTATCAGTAGCATAGAGTGTAAATTCACTGTGCATATGGACTTTGCGTATTACATAACCAATTCTGTTCTGAGGCTCGCCTTGGCTTGGTTTGCGCTCTCGTTCCACTACCATTTTCAATACCTGCGTGTCTCTTCTGGTCCAGTCTTGTGGACTAAGTGCAGCTCATTTTCCGACCAGTTCCAATCTTTAAACACCCATCGCACAATCTGCTCCTTCAAACGACGTGTTCGTCGCTGAACTTGGACCTCCAGTGGAATGCACCGCAGGAAAAGCAGCAAGGAGGAAGATGAAGACACCATTGTTGGCATAAACGGAGTCTTGAATGGTAACGCTAATATTTCTGGCTCGATAGAAAACGGGCCTGCAAGCTCGAAACGTATCCGCGTCAATTCCACACCTTTATATCCTCAGGATACACTGGAACATCACCACCCCCCTTTACCTCCATCTGCTGGCCCTCATAAATCCTCATTTGCATTTCCTCGTGCCACGAATGGCATGAATGGTGTTAATGGACCCCCACCTGCCTCCCCGTTTCAATCATCGTTTGGCCATGGACATATGAGAAATCATTCACTTTCCACACCTTATTCAGCTGTACCACCTTCGCCCCTGTCGTTCTCATTTGCTTCTCAACAAAATCCTTCTCCTTTACCATCTGTGTCACCCGGTGGTGTCCCTATGTCCGCATCGTCATCTTCTCCAGCCAGTATAAACAATGGTGATGGCATTAACCCGGCTAATCACTCCCGAAGACACTCAAGGATACACTCGAGAAACCTATCAGTGTTCTTTCCTCGTCCCGGTTCACTCCCTACGCCTACAATAGCGGAGGATGGGTCGCAGGAGTTGGAACTACCATCGTCAGACCGAGCTGTTGAGATACCTCGAGCTGAACCTACTCCTTTAGGTGTAGGGTTTAAATTCGGATCTCGACCACCGTCATCCGCTGCTGCAGGCCTATCACCTCTACCTACGCCAATGTCTGCGAGATCGGCTTCGTCAAGTTCGAGGTCTAGAAGAGGCCATCATCACAAACACTCGGTATCTCACAATTTTTTCTCCTTTCTCGAACCTGGTGCTCCTTCGCCTTCGCCCTCTCCTGCTGAGGACTCGGTAAACCCTGGATCCAGCGCTGACCATGGGCAGAACACGGCAAACAGAGTCATTGGCGAAAATTCCCCGGTACTGCATTCTCCATTGCCTGTGATACAAGTCACAACAGGTCCTATTGTTATCAGCATCGCTCAATTTTTTCTCGGTGCATGGATATGGATCACCAGTCAGCAGAGAGGATCCCTTAGCAGTGCTGGTATGGGATACTGGGTTGTGTTTGATGCCATTGGCGTTGCTGTTCGGACAGTCTTACCAGGCTATCTTGCCAAGCCGGAAATGCAGAAAAAGTATAAGAGATCCTATGGGTGAAGCAATTTCGTGTCTAGCAATATGATATATATCCTGATGGTGCACTCGACAGGAATGCAAGGGTGGAGACGGTTACAATGTTCGCCCAGGCTGTTTACCTGATGTTTTCGGCGGTCTATGTGATCAAAGAAACAGTTGAGCATGCTTTGCTATCGGCAGATAGCACAGATACCCATCATCATCATCACGGGAATGAGAGTACTCCTGGTTTGTAAGTCGAGATAAGCATTGCTGAACCCTGCATCGTGCTTATTACATTATTGCAGCATTGACTTTCCTTTATTTCCGATATGTATAGCGTTACTCACTATCACCCTCACTGCATCATCTTTTGACAACCATTCAAAACTAATTAACAGTATGCTACTTCCCAGCTTAACCCGACTCTCACTGAAAGTCGTTCACTTTCCATAGCCACGGACAATCGCATACCCTCCATTAAAGCACTTATACAATCATTATTCTTAATTTCTTCGCCAACACCGACATACTCAAGCCCACCAACCACCTGGCCGGCTACTATCCTTACGAATCCTTACACGGCAAGCCCGCTTGGTTTTGGTCTTGCTATCCTCGCTGTGGTAGCTCTAGCTTCCCCGTTCGTCTTTCCTGAGTGACTCTCGCTTGGGACGCACACAGCTAATGGTATCATAAATATAGTTCTCAGCACCAGTCATTAGATATGATACTAGCAGGCGTCATTGCCGCTGTGACTTTCAAAGTTGCATATCGAGCATCTGTAATTCTTGGTGCTGTCTTACTACAAACATCTCCGAGAAGGGGCCTTTCTGGTGGAAAGATGGAATCTTTTTTACGTGCTATGCGAGAGGTAGATCCGTTATTTTCCATTGTCTATATTCACCCTCATGACTGACTGTTTCTTAGGTAGAGCGACACCCACAAGTTCTTCATCTTCCCGCACCACATATATGGCAGCTTACACCGTCTTCAACCAATGGCTCTGGGGGCTACATCGTAACCATAGAATTGCATGTAAGAGCAGATCTTGGGGACGACGACGTGCTGAGGTTGACCAGGTGGGCGTGGGAGAAATGTGAGGGCACTCTTAGGAGCAGTAAAGGAGGGGAGTGGGAAGGAGGGGAGATGGAAAAGACGGAGGTGACAGTTGGTGTTGTGCGGGGATAAAACTCGACTGGTTTATTATTGTAATCAATTGAGGATTTCAGTTTGCACTGTTTATATCTGGATTCATAGGAGGTCGCTGAGACTAACGACCCTGATAGGTTTTCATACTCTGGAATTTATATGACGCCATTGGACTGACACTGAAATTAGAACGTCTGCCGCTTCTAAATATACATCCGCTATGACGACTTAATATATACCCGTCCCTATAAATAGTCAACACCCAGCTTTTCTCCCATTCCCTCCACTTCTCCCCAAGCAGAACCAACTCGGAATCATGAACACTCAGTTGCCTCTTCGACGCCCTGAATCTGTCGAGTTGACCAATACTCAACCTGAGTCTGGAATTGACATGCGTCAGTTGCTTCTTTGTGACACCCCACTCCATCTATTGACGAAACGCTTGTAGATGTTATGAATCCTGCACTGCTTAATAATCGCTCGCGACAACAGTGCTTGACCCACGACCAACGTCCCCGTGGAGGAGGAGCTACTCGTGTACGTTCTTTGCCGATTCACCCTATCTATTGTTTGCATTGCTACTCACCTACGTGGGCCACGATAGGACTGCTTCCTTGGTCTCGTTGAATGTTTCCTCTGCTTTGGTAAGTCCATCCTTGAACATCTTATTCTATGTGTCCTAACCTCGAATCCGTCGATTAGAATGCTGCAAGGTAAACAGGCCATCATCATCAATCAAAGCATTTGCCTCATTGAAACCTTAGGTGTGCTGCGAATGTTGTGCCGATATCATCTGTACGTATCTGATTGTGGTCAATACTGGTCCTTGCTAACTTTTTTTATATATCGACAGGTTGTCCCTGTGAAATGTGCTGCTGAGTGATCCATGATTGTGAATCTGTGATCTTAGTATATGTATCTCTGGTCTTTCTATCTGATCCATGTAGGTAGTAGTTCTGCTTGTACTACCTTATGTATTTTGGAATTGTCTTGGCTTCAGACAGGACTCTAGCCAATTTCTGTAGTCTTGGTTCCTCAGTTATCCTTATTCTACTGGTTGGAACGTGTTCACCTCGGAGATGAATCGTGTTTTGTTCTCATATTATGTCATCGCCTCGCACTTGAACCATGTCCTTTCACTCCACTTCAGATTCGTTGTGCTCCTCTTCTCTCCAGCTCAACACCTCCAAATTATCGGGACCCCCTTTGATATCAACATATAGCTCCAGTTCATCGAGTAGCTCAGCAATGATTTCACGACACGTCAGACACAAGTCAACTTCGACGACATCACGGGACTCACAAGAATCAGACATTCCTATCTGTATGTCTTCATCAATGTTCGCATTACAACCATAACTAACCTGATATAACATATAGCAAGGGACTTCGTACTTCTATGCGCTTTGTGTGTAGTTCTAGCTTGTACGACCATGATCGTCGTCAAACCACTCGCACTCATCATATCAACGTCATAAACACACCGTACCGGTCAACAATCCGTTTCCTCATAAACACGGACTTTTCCTCTTCCCCAGGCCTTCATGACCTCCTCACCAGCCCCTGTGGGTTGCGTGAATGCAACGTCACCGTTGCTAGGGTCAAGCGGGCAGCCATGGATGAAAGTCTCTGCTGCAGAGTCGAGCAGGGCGTTAGCTATGCCCAATCTGCGGGATTTTGAGGATACGAAGAGGCGCGCGATGCCGAGAGAGGTGGGAAGTGGCGTAGGTGATACTGTTAGTGGCCCTGTTGTAGTTGGGGTGGTAGTATTGGTGTCGTCCATCGTTGAAAACACCAGTTCTCGGGCTGTTGCAATGCGTTGGGCAACTACGCATCCGGCGATTTTCTCCTTGAGACCGCCTGCTGGGGAAGGAGAAGTTATGAGAAAAAGGTATATCTTGCAGTTCTTCAGGATATCACGAGCCAACGGAGGGGAGGAAAGCGCGAGGTCGACGGTAGAAAGAAGGGTTGCCATCTGCGATCATAGCTTCAGCCTATTCCACGAATGAGGATTGAATGAACGGACCTTGGACCCAACTTTCCTGCCAATGTCTCCTCTCACACTGACAATTCTCCCTCGTGTTCTCCCATCCTTCAGGAGAACTCCGCGCTTAACATCGACAACATCTGAATCTTTATCTATATCTCTGCTCCACTCCATCCCGCGTTGTACACGGGCACAATGTGATCGGTGGAGGGATTCGTCGTCTGGTGCACCACGAGTATACGATAGGTCGCACAGAGGACATGTACGGAGAGAGGTAGGGCCGATAGATAGGTGAAGTTGAGTCAGTTTCGGTCTGGACGCGGTTGGTGTAGCGACTGTTTTCGCTTTGGACTTGGACTTTGTAGTGGTGATCATTGAGTTGGATTTAAGGATGCTTGATTTAGTTTTGACTCCTGTACTTCGGAGAGTAGAATTGACGATTCTGCTCTTCACTTGCAATACGTCATCATCTTCGGTATCAGATGAATTCAGCCTAGACCGTTTATTGGAAATGGTGGTGGTAGAGTCCTGAAGGACGCGTTTACGAGAGTAGGTGTGTTTGATAACAGTGGGCATGGGAGGAGGATGAGGAAATGACAATCAACTTGTCCTTGGTAGCGGTTATTCTGTAATGTTGATCAACAAACAGCGCGATCGTGTTTGATCATGTGACCCCGTTTTGTCCCTGGCTACGTGACACCTTCCAGATTACTATGGCTGGTCCTAATCTCGAGATATTCAAGTTTGGACTATACCTTTTTGTTCCTATCTGGGCTATGCTGCAGTTTGGCGACCCTGAGTGGTATCGAACCAATGTCACACCCGTCAGTTCTGCCTCCGTTTTCGGTCGTGCTCTGAAGCTCAGACTGTCAATCATAACAGTACCGAGAGAAATTGTTTCCTACAGAGCAACGGACTAATCAGGTATGCATATTACTTATCAGATACGACAAATTGTTATGATCTATCTTTTTTTGTGTTTCTTGTAGACGATACCAACCGACCAAGGTGGAATCAAAGATGAGATTGCACGGTTTAGAGCGGAGAAGGCTGCGAAACGGAGAGCGAGAGAAGAGGATGGTATTAGGGAGGGTTAGATGGCCTCGTCTGGGTGTTTTGGAGGTGAGCGCTGAGCGCTGGGCCCTTGCTGTCTTGAACATAGAAGAGCGAACGCTGACTTCGTTTTCTTTAGCATTCAGGTTCAGAAATTCCATTCCATTTTTTGTGTCTACATAACTACTTACTCAATTCGTTCTCTGCTCCTCGTGTGTTTTTGGTGCTTTTCGTTCCACTCGAAGCCTTCACAACCTCACAGTTTTTCTCGATATGCCTTAAGGATCGTTATTGCTTTTCGCGGCTAGTCCTATCTTCCTGCACCTAATTGGATCATTTTCGTATGTCGTTAGTCATATAACCTGCCAGCCGCCTTCGATACACCCAGAGGACATCAGACAAACGCCTCAGCCCCATGTTTTCTCCCTGATGCATTACTTTATCAGCAGGATAGCATTTCAATACAGCAGTCCAAACTACCACTAGCATAGTGGTCACACTGACTGTTACTGTAGAAATTCTTAAAAGTCACCTTCAAAGATTTGACACTTCCAAGTATGTGAAACCAGGCTACAATACAGGGGGGGAGGGGGTATGGAATTCATCTTCAGCTTATGTATTAGGCATCTACGGAATGCTAGTCTCGTGGAAGATCCCGCGCTCCAGCCAACGCTGAGGTCACCCTACGGATGTGTGGCAAAAGAACTGTTGAGGACTACTGTTGGTTTCTGAGGAGATAAATTGATATTGCATGCAGTGTAAAAGACTATTTGGTCTGGCTACCATAACCTCTAAGCCCTTCAGCAAACGACCATTCGCTGTCCATAACTTCGGGATCAGAGATATGAGTACCCTGAGCATTGATAGTAGCGATTTGATACTATACAGGTGCAAAAGGAATTGGCATTGAACCTACGACAAAGGAAAAAGTTTCTGACCTTATTCAAACTCCTTGCGTCACGGTAGAAGAGAACTTTCAAGCTTTGGATGAGGATCGACCTAGCTTGCTCTTCAGTCAAAATATCTTCATTTCCTTCGACGGCTTTCCGGAGTAGAGGTTGGGCAATATAGGCACCATAACCAGTAGCGATGGTGCTGGCGCTATAAGTTGTTCCTAGTAGATCCACATAGGCTAAAAATCTGGATACAATGTACCATCAGTTCATTATCTCTGCATAGCTTGTGATTAATATACACACCGTTTTCCATCCCTAAATCCACCCACGAGAATTGAATTCCACAAAGGATCCATGTTGGTCCTACGGTTATACATCACCCTCGAGAGATATTCGTGAATATGCTCAGGCGATAACGTATGTCCATCGGCAGCCGTATCCTCCTCGATCATAATTTCGTCCAATATACTCTGAATGTATTGGAAATCTGACATGTCTCCTGAGGCACCAATGACGGTGTATTGGCCTACGGATTGAAGACGCTGGATGGATTTGAATCGTGCAAGAGACCCGTAAGATGCTGTACGGGAGTTGTTAGGTAGGTTCGAAGGAAGAGGGGAAGAGGAGTACCTAATGTGTCTGCTGCCATCATGATACCATCCTTGTACTTGATAGCAAGAACCGAAGTTCCAGTGACGATTGGGGCCCTATGACAACAAAAGTGTAAGCATGCAGGCTTCAAAAATCTCATATGGTGGTGGTGATGTACTGGGTGCGCTGAACGCCATCTGCAAAAGCATCTGTCTTGGGTCCTGGTCGTTTATGGATGGGATAAGTGCCATACAGGTCGATTTCATCGTTTCTCTGCAGTGATGTATGAGTACAGATGGTAAGTGTAGGGATGTAATAGAGCTAGTTGACTTACAGGACGGCCCCAATTGGTTGGAAAGTGGTCCATTGCAGATGAAGACTGGAGGCGAATACTTAGGTTGGGTTTAAGTGCAACAGGACGCGTCACGGTCTGCTCACGCGTTCGCACAGCCACTAGTCAGCTACAGCATGGAGATTAGATTAGATTAGGGCTCAGTGATAATCGATTATTGATCATCCCTTTATCCCTTCACCATGACTTATCGTGCTTTCGTGAAGAAGGTAAATTTCTCATTGTTCAAATGTTCAAGCATTCTTAAAATAATATTCAGATTGTTCAACACTACAAATCCAGACCGAGAGGGAGATTTGGCAATGATATAGAAGGATACTGGCACTTAAAGGGACTCAAAAGAAGGTCATTGCTTCTACAACCAAGAAAGTTTCAAAGTGGTCCTCCAATTACCTGTAGGCCTGCTTCTAAGGTGCACTTCACTTCTGTATGACAACACCAATCTAACATTCAGGGTCACTGTGATTGTGACTTACCCAGTTCAAACCTGCATTCAATAAATTATCTACTGTAAAGCAAGTCTATCCTCAGCGTATTAATGCCAAACAACCTATGGTATTCCTGTCTTTTATCACAAATAAATATTGAATCTCATATACCTGTAGCTACGAACAACGATCACTTGTCGAAAAGTTCCCAGTCGGAAAGCAAAGTCAAATACTGAATGGGGTTTCTGGACATGTTCAGTACCGTCAGGAGCTCTGCTGGAAACATGCACCACATGTGCAAGGCCAATTACTCAGATGAAGAGACCTCGAAAAGGTCACTCATCTATCTGTTTCACAGAGGTCATGGAAGTCGTTGATTTAACATGATTAGTCTCTTTGATTCTGGCCAAATATTTCTTGGATCCTAGCTTCTACTTGAGGTGTTCTCAATTTGTAATATCTTTTGATCTTGTCAGTAGTATAATGTATCACCAGATCTCTTGTTACTATCTAGCAGTACTAATGTCTGGGCTATTAATGTGCAGTATGTACTGTTTACTCAGAGAAACCACGGTCATTCAACATCGTTTACTAGCCGAGTACGAGGAAAGTCTGGGCTGTCTGGTCATCAAAGGCAAAAAGAGTGACACTTTTGGAATCCGAAGGTATGTAGCAACCTGGCAGAGCGATATGGCAGTGCTATCAAGCAGCTATATCCAGCTTGCGAGCCTATCCGAAGAAACCTACAGCTCAAATGAGGTTGTGATGGTGCGTCACACATCTGAGAGATAGGACAACATGTTGAGCACTCATACTCAAGGGGTTCGGAGTTCAACGTTCAGCCCTTTAAACTTTAAAGCCTCTGCTATGTATAACTTTAAGTGCTCGAGGATGACATGATCGAGGTGTGGTGGCCCGCGGGGCTCAGCTTGTGGCACCCTTCTTTGAACATGTTTTACGAACTTCTGAATGTAATTGCTCGACACACGAGGATTGCACGGCGCAGCAGCATCATCATTTTGAAAGCTCTGAGGAGAATCAAAACATGTAGAAGGATGTAATAAAACTTGTTTCAAATAGCGACAGCACGTAATTCCGGCCACAGAAGTAGTACGGAGTCACGGCGTTCCCTGAGCCACCACACAAGACTTAAAAAAAAATCTCTTCAAGCCCCATGTACTCCGATTGAGCAGATGGACGAACCTGAATTAGCCAGCGGAAGTGCTCTAATTGTTGTTGTTGGAACTTTGATCAACCAGCAACTCGGAACCTCACTATCACTGTGTCATAAGCCAAATGAGAACACTTCCAGAGCGATTTAATCTCAGTATTTCAATTCCAGCGTACAGTTAGACTACGGATCGGATGGTTTCAAAGGCTTGGATGGCAAGTCCGGTAAATATCTCTTGTAGGCAGGTTACTGGGCCGTTCGCTATGTGGATTCCTTTGAAGCTCGTTGACGTTAGAACTAGCCGGGAACTAAGATTTACCCAGACCCGATCCGACTGACAGAATTCGAGAGAAGGAGGTACAGAGTGAGAGTCTGGAGACAAAAGACAATAAGCAAGGCACAAGTCAATTGTCCTTTGCTGATCATGCATGCTGCTGAAGCGCTGATGACTGAAATCTTAGTGATACGCTATTGTCTTTCCTCTGTATTTATATCATGCGATTGATTATTACATGTCTCTACCCTCAGCTTAGTCTCTCTAATGTTTCTCTCCCCTTTCCTCCTCTCCCTCCTCCCACTCGCATTTGCGGCCCCGGCGGCGCTACCAAGTAGCTCTCCTCACAAGTATCCGGGCCAACCTTCGACGCCGCTAAGCCCAAAGTGGCAGTCTTGTACGTCATTGCAGACCAACCGCTTGAACTCAGCACTAACCGATCGTGTCTATAAGATTATGAAGTAACTAGACCTCTTCCTAATGTTACATTCTCATCTTCGGGACGTTCGTTTGCTGGCAACATCCCTGTTGGCCGGGCCAACCATCCCGACAATACATTCTTTTTTTGGGCTATGGAAGAATCCAATGGTTCTTTAACGAACATGGACTCAAATAAGCCTTGGGGAATTTGGTTGAACGGCGGGTATGACTTTAATAGTTGCAAAACACGTCAGATACTGAATAGCACCATGTAGTCCTGGATCATCGAGTATGGTTGGATTGTTGTTCGAGGTGAGCGTTTGGTTGACAAGCTATTATCAAGCCTCTGTTTGTCTGACATCCAAGTCTGCTACCAAGAATGGTCCTATCCAGATCAATGCAGATTACTCTGCTACTGAGAACCCTGACAGTTGGCACCACATAGCTGATTATTTCTGGATTGACCAACCTGTGTACGCTTTCGTCTGCGAGCAGATTTCATTCTTAGCTGACAAACTGAATATCTAGTGGCGTTGGTTTTTCTACTGCTGATTCTTCTGGCTATGGTATGCATCTTCTAAGAATCATTGTAGTTTCATTTCTAAACTTTACTCTCTTTCAGTTGCCGATGAAGACCAAATGGCCACTGATTTCGTACGATTCTCATCTCAGGGCAAAAGGACCAAATGTTCATACTTTAATTTCAGCTTAGCTTCCTGTCCAATCTAGTCAGGGTCTTTCCTTCTCTTGCTACGCGTCCACTAGTTCTCAGTGGGGAAAGTTACGCTGGAATGTACATTGTGAATGAATTCTGACCATAACCTTTGAACGCCTACTCATCATGTTTTTAGCCCTATATCATGAAGGCCTACTTCAATACTCAGGAACCACCTGTAACCATCTCTAAGATTGCCATTGGTGACGGTTCTATTGGAACATGGCAGGGTTTCAATCTCATGCCTGCCATTTCTCTCCTGGAGACATTTCCTCAGATCATCGGCTATGATACTCAAGTATTTAAGCATTTCAAATCACAGTATGTCTTCCTTCTTGTAGCTGATGCTACCACTCATTAACTTGGCTCTCCCAGGGCACATATTTGTGGCTACGATCTTAACCTCACGTACCCTTCGGATTTCTCTACGCCACTTCCCGACCTAGCACTCGTCGAGCCTAGAGATCGAACTCTTTCTCAGCTTCTGCAGACTCGACTTAAACAGAGTCAGGCCATGAAAATGAGGTTGAACCTTGCGAAGCGTGAAGAAGGGTCCGCTGCTGAGAGAGAGGAGAGAAGGACGGAATGGAAGCGAGAGCATCTGGTTGCAAGAGGGCCCGATGTCAGTGCGGAACTCGATCCATGGTTAGTTGTTCCTCGGCTTTTGTCCAGTGCGGCCTTTGAATTTTTATGGTCGATTAGGTATGGATGCTTCTTGTTCGACGAGCTCCTGGATTATGCCTTGAACTTTACCTTCCCTTGGAGTATGTGCTGTTGTTTCTGTCTTCTCCTCTTTTAATGTCGCTCCTCAGATGAGACAGTTGACATGGGTCCATTCGGCGCTTTCAATGTGAGTTCGTTTGCCTGATTGCGATCGCTGCTCTTCATTACTGGAATACAGTACTACAATGTTCCGGACGCCACTGGGTCAATAGATGCTATGGATGGCACAGTGTTTTTGAACGGTGATTACTCGAGTCGAGACGCTCATTCAGCTGGGTTCTGATCCTTCTCTTTAGACCCCGAAACCAAAAAGGCACTTCATGCTCCTACTAATAAAGATTGGGAGCAAACCTTTGATTTTACATTTGGCGAACGTCAGTCACCGTGCACAATTTTTTGGTCCCGGCCCTTTGCTCATCTCTCTGAACAGTCACCTTTATGGACCCGAGTGTCCCGTATGTTTGATTGTGCGGTCGAGACTTTGGGATATTCTGATGTGAAGTCACACAGACCTATTGCTTTCCTTTCTGATCTAGCGACAAACATGACAAGGAAGAACGTCAGTGTAGTCCTTTACTCGGGCAACAATGATGCCTTGATTCCTCACCGTGGAACGGAAGGTATGTGCTATCCTCACTCGGTTTCCTCCTACGCTGATTGATATTTCATCAGTCACCATCCAGGTAACGTTGTGTTGCAGAGCGATTTCTTGCTGTTTTGACCTTTATGCTCGTAGAACACCACCTTCGGTGGCATCCGTGGATTTACTCGCAAGCCGTCGACACCATTTACGGATGGCGACGGCAATTTTGCTGGGATTGTACACCAAGAACGTGGATGGACCTATGCTCTCTTTGATGACGCAGGTCATCTCATCCCTCAAGAGAAACCTAAAGCTGTATGAATACCTTTGAAATGCTTTCCTCAGTTCTTACATTTCCCCATCTAGATCTTCACGTTCTACAAGCAATTTGTCTTTGGAAACAATCAAACTGGTCTTGTGTTAGACTCTGGTACTCCTGCTCTCGGAGGCGAATCCCCAGAGTTCCAGTCTGGGATCATACAAGGCAAACCAGGAATCTATGTTGGCGCTGGAGCCACACAGTCTACTTATGCCGCACCGTCGGCTACGGTTGCTGCGTGGAACGCTTTTATAAAAGAAGAGAACTCGACCGTGCTGGCTACACCAGACACTGCCGAAAGTGCCGCTCGATCTTCCCTGGATCTAATGGGGAAGGGTACACTAGGATCATTCTTCCCTGCTAGTTGGGGAGTGTCGCTGATGTCGATGAGTACCTGCATATTTTTATTCCTGTTAATTTAATTTGGGTTGGATATCGCATCTGTTGCTACATCAATGGGACTTGATGCTTTCACACATACTTTCTTCTCATGGTTTTCTCCTTCGCATACCTTTCTTACTTTTCATACCCATCTCATGACTTACACGTACGAAACGAGGTTGCATGACTTATAGAAGTGACAAGACTGGATTTTGTTTCTTCTTGTTCTTCCTGTTTTTGTCTGCGCTGACAGGAGGTTCTTATTGCATCTAGCTATCGATTCTTATCACTACTATTCTTTCTGCATTGTTGCTCTACAGTAATGTTTCTTGACTATAAAACATTGCTTCTTGTGCGCTCTTGAGGTCGCACATCGTATGAACCTACAATTTGAATAGATCCAACTTTCCTTGGTCCTTCCATTTCCATCAGTTTCTCGCACTGTATCAGACTACATTCGAGAATTGCCACTAGTACTCTACGAGCTGTAAAGAGCCAATTTTGTCCAATGTGCCAGCTAGGCCCGACGAGATCATGATTTATTCCTTCTTCGAGCTTCAAGATCTCATTACTCAGGCCCAGGGAATAGAGCCCATGTATGAGGACTACTATCCTTTTCGAATTTCAGGGAACTTATTGATAGTCAATGCTAAGATGGTTGATATCGTCACTATACCGAATCCGATCAACGTTCTTCCAAACGCAGCGCGTTCCGGCTGCCGTGTTGATCATGCTTTCACTGACTTCACGTCAACTCCCACGCATCACTCGAGGGCACTCCGCTCAACCAGCTTTCCGTTGTATTTCTAGGTTCCAGGGTAGAAAACCCATCGGCTCAGGAAGAGAACAACCCAATTATAATCATAATCGAATCGATACAAATAATGGACCAGATAAAGTACATCGAGAAGAACGACCTTCTGTAGACGAATCACCGCTCTGGCAAACTGCTGCTACTGAACGGCCTCCTGGCCCCCATAACCCAGAAGAAGGGCTCAAGAGACTACTTATCGATAACAATGTTCTAGTCGTTGAAAGGTGCGCATGCCATTTACTGTTCCGATGACTGACACTGAATGAGCAATGGTCTTGGGCAGACAGATCGAGATGCTGAATATCTTTATTGGATTTGAACAGACAAATCGTTACTCAATAAGTACGTGTGCCCCAAACATCCAGGTCCCTAGACTCAACTGCAAGGTAGCCGATGAAAATGGAGAACCCGTCGGATTTATTGCAGAAGAGCCGAGAGGCTTTGTCGCATCGTTCTCTCGTCAACTCCTTCGCACACACAGACCCTTCCGCGCACTTGTCATGGATATTCATGGTTCTCCGATACTGTGGGTACGTGTTGAAAATTTGTCCTTGGCTTCTTTCTGCAATTCTTAACTAAGCTGCTGGGCTCGGTCAGCTCCGCCGACCGTTCGCCTTTATAAATTCACGGATGTTCGTGCAACGGCTGCTGGATTACACGAAGTACACCCCAGAAGGAGAGCCAGTACTGGACACTTTTGCAGAGGTTCAGCAACGTTGGCATGCATGGAGAAGACGCTACGATATGTTCCTGAGGTACTCATTTGCATTCGCCTGGTGTGAAAGGCCTTCTCCACTGAGCACACATCAGGGATGCACCTCGTCGGGTTCTGTCTCTAGCTTCCGAGGCTCAGCCAGAGCCAAACATAACCGAGCACTCTTTCTCACAATTCGCTAGAGTCGATGAGGGATTTCTGGCCTGGAACTTCAGCTTGTGTGATGGACTTGGTCAAGAATTAGGGCACATTGGGAGAGCTTTTCGTGGATTTGGAAGAGAAGTAATTTTCCTGATTTTAATCCCAGTCCTGCATGAAGCTGACCTGGACACCAGCTTTTCACAGATACTGGTAGGTCAATGTTCCGCTGCTGTTAAGTGTCGACTTCTTAGTCGATTCTGGTATCCTACCAAGGTCAGTATTTCATTCGCTTTGGGCCTCGTCCATCAGAGGATCCAGATGTGTCTGGATTGCTCAAAGAAGAGAAGGCAGCAAGTGACCTCACTCTGGACCAAAGAGCGGTAAGGTAACTTCATGGGTGAAAATGACTTACTCTAACATTTTTCCAGCTCATCTTAGCTTTGGCGGGTAAGGAATTATCGTTGGTCATAGTTTCGCTAGCGACGAACTGAGGTCATTGGACAGTGAATATAGACTTCGACTATTTCTCACGACACTCTGAGGGGTAAGGCAGTTTCTATGTACTCATGGATGGACGCTTACTTCGATGTGTAGAGGTGGGATAGGGATGGGAGGATTATGGATGTCAAGCGAATAGAATGGGATTAACTAGAGTCTACAGATAGTTCTAGACATTTGTGTTTGCCCAGCTTCAGTTGTTTCCGTTCCGGGTGTTCCGCCACCCTATTTTCCTTTCCTTCTTCCTCCGTCTGACCCTCCGCTTTTAATGCACACTCAAAGACGAGTGCTTCCAGTCGCTCATTCTATAAAACGTCATAGTTCGAATGCTGTAAAGCTCAAAGTAAACAAGACCTTGGATTGAACCGTGAAGATGTATCTAACTAAGCAAAATATTTGATAGCCTGCTTCAGACTCTGAATGGACTCGGACTACTACTTCAACTTCAACACAACGTTGGCGTTCGTCGCCTCTGGCAGGTCCTGCACAATCCTCTGTACCCAATCACTCAAAGTGGTCACCTCATGGAACAGATCGTTTTCCAGGAGCAGGACGTTCTAATTTGTCGCGTGCATCCCCTCCACATCTTGAGAAATGGAGACCCATTCCATCTTCAAGTCGAACGGGATCTGGACAGCTCCAACGAAACCATTTTGACTTTCCTTCCCCTGCTCGCTATCAGAACTCTCCTCCTCCTCAACGGCCTAGTCCAACTTCAGCACCACGACAGCGACCAGGTCGATATTCACTAAGCTCCTCCCCCACGACCTCGTCTGATTCCAAACAACTAGAGCGAAACTCTGGTGGGTTTGGAGACCTGCTTCGAGATCTCGTTCCAGCCAAGAAAAGTAACCCCAGCCTAGCAGAACGGCCTGTCTCCCAGGAAACGAAGGAAAAGGAGACCCGTCGGTTCGCAGAATCTGATCTGGAGCCGGAGCAGTTGACATTTCAGGCAGCGGAGGAGCTACTTGAATCTCAGGAGGTGGATTCAGCAGACATGCAGGGACAGGGTAATACTTTTAAGTCTATTGGCGTACACGTTCACAAGAAACGACGAGGATCTTTGACGGCTCTCATGAAGGAGGGAATTGAAGTTGCCTTGCCCAACCAATCAAAGGGATATGCACAGTCAAAACCAATGGCCAAACAAAAGAAAACGAAGACTTTCAAGGCAAAGCAAGTATCACTAGACATCTATATTCCAAGTACAGTATCCGTGGGCACCTTGTCTAGGTTGCTTAATGTTAAACTAGGTATGCGATTATGTGAAATTCTTTCCTAAATTCGACATCAGCGGACTGAAACTCATTCATCGCAGAAACTCTACAAGATAAGATGAAGTGGTCCGGTATGGAAACAGAAACATCCCCCGATCACAGTGAGTCGTGACATGACCTGTGCCTCTCGCTGTTGGGTTCAAATTCTACCTCTAGTATTGACGTCCGATTACGCCATTCTTCTGGCCGAGGAGTTTGGTAGAAAGCCTGTTATTAATGACGAAGCAGCGTTCGACATTCATCCACCGTGAGTTGCTTAACTCATTAGATCCCGTCAAACGATCTAATAAACCCTCTTCAAGTTCACCACATCCCGATCCAACATCGCTTCCTGTACGATCTCCTGTAATCACGATTATGGGTCATGTCGATCACGGTAAAACTACACTGCTTGATTCACTGCGCTCATCTGCTGTGGCTAAGGGCGAGGCCGGTGGAATAACGCAACACATTGGTGCATTTTCTGTCCCTGTTAAGACCACAAGTTCTAGCGGCCCGAAGTCGATCACTTTCCTTGACACGCCCGGACATGCTGCTTTCTCTGCCATGCGCGCCCGTGGAGCCGGAGTCACCGATATTGTAGTACTGGTTGTCGCGGCAGATGATGGAATAAAGCCACAGACAAAGGAGGTCATTGATCTGATCAAGCAAGATGAAGGACGGGTTGGTGTTGTCGTGGCTATCACTAAGGTTGACAAGCCGGAAGCAGATGTGGTAAGAAAACTTTTACTATCTGAGCTTCTTTTGTGATGACTTTTTTCTCACTACTTCTGATCCCCGAACTATTTTAATCCTGCAGGATGCCGTCTACAAAGGGCTAATGAGAGAAGGAATTCAAGTAGAGGCCATGGGTGGTGACGTTCCCTCCGTGGAGGTTTCTGGAGTTACTGGGCAAGGGTTGCCAAACTTGGTAGAAACACTCTCAACAGTAGCTGAGATGCGAAGCTTGCACGCGGAGGATCGGGGTCCTATTCATGGATATGTACTAGAATCTAAAGTCCTCAAAGGCCTCGGGTATGTTTCATCAGTGTTCCGTTCTTCGTCATGTTGACAATCCCTAACTTAACTTTTGTTTTTCTTTTCTGTCTGACTTTCTATCGTGTATTCCAGCCCTGTTGCGACCGTCCTCGTTCTCCGAGGCTCACTCAAACCCGGGGCACATCTCATTTCAGGCCTTAGTCATGCTAAAGTCCGGGTTGTGTCCGATTCTTCTGGCAAGGTCCTCAAATCCGTTCCACCGGGTACCGCGGTCACCGTTTCTGGCTGGAAAATATTACCAAATGCTGGAGACGAGGTGTTGCAGGCCGATGAGGTAGATATTAAGAAGGCTCTGGTGAATCGGGAACGTCAGGCAGATCTGGAGAAGAGTCTTGTGGACGTGGAGGCCATTAATAGCACGAGGCGAAAAGAGAGGGAGATCAAGGTGGAAGAGGACAAACAGCAGAAACAACAGCAGAAACAACATGATGGAGTTGCTGCTGCAGTCGGAGATGTCAAGGGGGACGAGGGTCCGAAAGAATTGAGGCTGATTATCAAAGGGGATGTAAGTGGTAGTGTGGAGGCAGTCGCAGGAGCTTTGACTGGGATTGGCAATCATATGGCTGTCACCAAGATCATCTCCCTTGGAGTAGGAGACATCTCAGAGTCGGATGTTACGATGGCCAAAAACTGCGGAGGTGGGTGTTCTATCTTCATGTGCAATCTATACGTTCTCAATTATAGCTCCCTTTTGAACTCTAGCCATGCTTGTGGGTTTCTCTGTTAGTGCGCCTCGATCGATAGAACAACTTGCATCCAGAAGTGATGTTTCCATCTATACCTCCCCGATAATCTACAGGTTAATGGAGGAAGTGAAAAATAGGGTCATTGAGTTGTTGCCTGTCGTTGTTGAGAAAAGGGTTACAGGGGAAGCCTCCGTTATTGACCTCTTTAACATCTCACTCAAAGGCAAGAAGACAAAACAGGTTGCTGGTTGCCGTGTCACCAACGGTATCGTGGAGAGGTCTAAGCTCGCAAGACTTGTACGAAATGGAGAGATTATCTTTCAGGGTACACCTATCTTCAGCGAAATCGCTGTGTTTCTTGTCACTAATTGAGATCTCATGTTATAGGCACTTTGGACACTATGCGGCATCTCAAAAAAGACGTGATTGAGATACGCAAAGGCACTGAATGTGGGCTGAGTTTGCTCAATTTCGATTTGGTTCAAGTAGGTGACATGATCCAAATGTATGAGAACATTGAGAGTCCGGGTTCTCTCTGAACCTCGTCCCTCACTATGGATAGTGTCATTAGTACAATATCCGTTCATAGAGGTTTTACCGAATGGTGTTCGACGTTTAACGTTCAACTTTCATCGAAGAACACTAGAATTATTGCACACTAAAACAGAGTTGGCACAATAACGATGATAATAAACGCGATAGATGAGGTAGTCTTACACAACTTGATCCAGAACATGATACCGGTTACAAGATGAGATGAAGTACATGAGAACTATGCAGGAGAGTGAAAACATGTACACGATATAATCAAACAATATCACCACAATAAGAGCTCATGCTTCAAGCCTGGACACCTATGATATCTGCTTTGGTAAGGGTGGTGGGAGGTGCATGGAAGGTCTGATAGAGAATCAGTGAAAGAACATTGCGTGATAGAAGTCGTATCGCACCCTCTTCTTAATCCCGCCATCTGAAGGAAGCCTGGAATTGCCCATAAGATATGTGTCAACTTCAGCAGCAGCACCGCGACCCTCGCTGTAAAAATGATAGCATGAGATATAATCGACATCGATTTCGAATCGACATACTGGATGCCCCAGACGATCAAGGATTGGCCACGTCTACAATCACCAGCAGCAAACACGCCCTCAACGCTAGTGTGATATTTTTTGTGCGGTGTCTGAATATTGGATCTTGCGTCTTGCTTGACATTGAGGGCATTAACCAATGCCTTTTCAGGACCCAAGAAACCAAGAGCAAGGAGAACCAGCTGCGCAGGGAAAAACTTCTCAGACCCAGGGACTTCCTCCATCTTCCACTGCCCGCCACTATCCTTGGTCCATTCAACACGAACTAGTATCAGATAAAGTAAAATTTCCGTGTAAATAAGGATAACAAGGTCCCCCTACCAGTGTTGAGACCAGACAAATTTCCATCCTCATCAACAATAAATTCCTTCGTGGAGATAGAGTATTCTCGAGGATCTAGACATTGATGAGTATGGTGAAAAGGCCTTCTATCAATAAACTTACCATTGCCAAAGTGTGCAGCAACTTCGTTGTGCCCGTAATCAGTTCGGAAAATCCTACGGAAGAGGTGAGCTTATCTCCTACAGTAAACACTAGGAATGACCTTGGCCACTGGGGCCATGGATTATCTCTGCCTCGAGATCCAGGTGGCCTGGGGAGCAATTCAAAGTTTGTGATGGACTTGGCTCCATGGCGTATAGCAGTTCCAATACAATCATTTCCAGTATCACCCCCTCCGATGACTATGACATCCTTGCCTTTGGCGTTGATGTAGCATGAATTGCCAACCTGCTCATCAAGGAGCGACTGGGTGTTGAGCTGAACAGGTAAGATGAACAAAGTAAGTCAAGACTTATTCGCTAGCAGCACACCTGAAGGAAGTCCATGGCGAAGTGAACACCGTTAGCATCTCTATGGGGAATTTTGAGGTCACGGGGCCATGTGGCCCCAGTGCATATGACCACGGCATCATTTTCAGCTCTGATTTTGGCAGCATCGACACTGATACCGATATGAGCATCGGTGATAAAAGCCTATATTAAAGTGAGGACAAGGGGGCAGGAAAACGAATATCAATGCATACCACTCCCTCCTCTGCCATCAAGTCAACACGACGCTGCACAATATATTTCTCCAGCTTCATACTACAGAAATGTTATTGAGATGAGAAAAACATCTGACCAACGTCACTCACTTTGGGATACCGTACATGAGCAAACCTCCGATACGGTCATTTCTATCGTAGACAGTTACCAAGTGACCGGCATGGTTAAGTTGATCTGCACAGGCAAGACCAGCTGGTCCGCTTCCGATGATAGCAACCCGTTTCCCAGTACGCGTCTTGGGAGGAGTTGGAACCATCCATCCCATCTCGTAGCCCTATTGTAGATAGTGATAAGCTGGCAGAAATCTGTATCAAGTTAAGAAGGCTAACCTTATCAATGATAGCTCGCTCGATGCTCTTGATACCGACAGGTGCTTCATTGATGCCAAGAACACAAGCACCCTCACAAGGAGCGGGACATACACGACCAGTGAACTCGGGGAAGTTGTTAGTGAAAAGAAGTCGGTTGAGAGCGTCATGCCATTGGCCCTTGAAGACAAGGTCATTCCATTTGGGTATAATATTCGAGACAGGGCAACCAGTATCGGATTGACAGAAAGGAACACCACAGTCCATGCAACGAGCTGCCTGATACTTGAGCTCGCTCTCAGTCAAGCGACTCGAGATTTCCTTCCAATCTTTGACACGCTTTCTAGGTGGGCGATATGCTTCGTTGAGTCGTTTGTATTTCATAAACCCGCGCAACTTGTCAAGTTTCGCAAGACGAGACTTCTGTGAAGCATCCTCAACAACGGAGTCCTCCAAGTCACCGACAGAAGGTTCTGGTGGACGAGGTCTGGAGGTGGGCACCGATCTGGGAAGTAAGATGTCCTCCAGACCTTCAGATGCAAGATCAACCTGGCTAACTGTACGGGATGGAATTAGATCGATAACACTTTGGCGAAGTTTCTCCTCTTTGGCCTTAGCATCCTGCTCATCCAAAACCCTTTTATAATCGAGAGGCATGACTCGAACAAAGAGGGGAAGTAGATGGTGAAAATCGCGCAGCACCCGGTCTGCAACTTCCGAGCCTGTATAATGACGATGATCCTCGATCAGAGTACGCAACGCGGCGATTTCACGAGGGTCGGAAACCTTGCCCAACTCGACCATCTCCATATTGACTTTGGAAGCGAAAGTGTGGGCAGTGTCTAAAACATAGGCTATACCACCGCTCATCCCAGCAGCAAAGTTGCGCCCAGTGGTGCCGAGGACGACCACGCGCCCCCCAGTCATGTATTCGCAGCCGTGGTCACCAGTGCCCTCAACAACGGCATTCGCACCGGAGTTTCGAACGGCAAATCGTTCCGCAGCGATACCACGAATGAATGCCTCGCCGGAAGTGGCACCGTAGAAACACACGTTACCGATGATGATGTTCTCTTCTGCCTTGAAGGTGGCTTCCTTAGGAGGGTAGACAATCAGCCGACCCCCTGAAAGGCCCTTACCAACGTAATCATTTGCATCGCCCTCTAACTCGATGGTAATACCAGGGGCAAGGAAGGCACCGCAAGATTGACCGGCAGATCCCTTCATACGAATATGAATAGTGTCTTTTGGCAAGCCTTCCTCGCCATAGAGTTTCGACACTCTGTATGAAAGAGATGTGCCCAAAGCCCGATCGGTGTTGACTACATCGCATTCAAGATGGACAGGAAGGCCCTTGGTAAGAGCAGGCTCAGACTCATCAATGAACTTGTTGTCGAGTCGAATGTATAACTTGTGGTCTTGTTGACGGACGCGGTAGGTAGCAGCACCGGGGCGCATTTGCCAAGCAGGTTTGAGAATGGGAGAAAGATCGAGGTGCGCGGTTTTGGGTGTTCTCTTCTTGTCGTTCACTTTCAGCATGTCCGCGCGGCCAACCATCTCGTTAATAGTACGGAACCCAAGTTTAGCCATATAGCCACGAAGCTCCTCGGCGAGGTAAAAGAAGAAATTGATGATCTGCTCAGGCTGACCAGAGAATTTGGCACGCAGCTGAGGGTCCTGGGTAGCAATACCCACAGGACAGGTGTTCACTATGATCATGTCATTAACCATTTAAAGCTCAAAAAGGCGATGATTATGAACTTACGATGGCATTTCCTCATCATTATACATCCCAATGCAATGAGAGGGGTTGTTGCGAAGCCCCACTCCTCTGCCCCAAGAAGGCAAGCAATAGCAATGTCTCTACCCGTACGGATTTGGCCATCGCACTGCACTGTGACACGACCACGAAGGTCATTCAACACAAGAGTCTGGTGAGTTTCCGCAAGACCTAACTCCCATGGAAGCCCAGCGTACTTGATACCAGTCCAACGAGAAGCGCCAGTACCACCATCGTGACCAGAGATCAATATGTGATCAGCCTTCGCCTTCGCCACACCACTAGCAACGATACCAACACCAACTTCTGACACAAGTTTGACAGAGACACGAGAACGAGGATTAGAGCATTTAAGATCATAAATAAGTTGCTTGAGATCCTCAATGGAGTAGATGTCATGGTGCGGAGGGGGGGAAATGAGACCGACACCTGCAGTCGACTTTCGTGTCCGCGCGATAGAACCAGATACCTTATGACCTGGAAGCTCTCCACCTTCACCGGGTTTGGCCCCTTGAGCCATCTTGATTTGCAGTTCATCTGCATCAGAAAGATAATTCGCCGTGACGCCGAAACGACCAGACGCAATCTGTTTGATCGCGGATCTCATTGTATCCCCATTGGCAAGAACCCGAGAACGTTCAGCATCTTCTCCTCCTTCTCCAGTATTGGATTTTCCTCCCAGTCGATTCATGGCGATAGCAAGAGTAGAATGAGCCTCCATAGAGATAGACCCATAGGACATAGCGCCAGTAACAAAGCGCCGAACAATCTCGTTCCATGGTTCCACTTGTTCGATCGGAATGGGGGTGACGCTTTCATATCGGAAATCAAGCAAGCCCCGTAGATGTACTTTACTCGTTTGTTCATCCGCATTACGGGAGTAGGCATCAAAGGCCTTCTGGTTCTTCTCCGTGACGGCGTCCTGGAGACTTGCAATACCTGAGGGATCATTAATATGCGCTTCTCCTCCTTCCCGCCAGTGGTACTCTCCGGATTCAGGCATTCCGCTGGGAAGAATAGTCTCGCGACTAGGCCAGCCACGTTCGTGGAGTTCGAACGCGTCAAGCGCTAGCAAATCGAAGGTGGTACCCTGGATGCGACTGGCTGTACCGACGAAGCACCGCTCAATGACTTCATTGTGAAGACCTAGAGCTTCAAAAATCTGGGCACCCTTATATGAAGCAAGAGTCGAGATACCCATCTTGGACATGACTTTTAGGATACCATTGTCCACAGACTTCCTGTAGTTGTCAACGAGCTTGGCGACGCTCAGCTCATTCTTGACACTGTAGTACGATTTAGCTACCTTTTGCTGACGAATATAAACTGATTGACTTACAGGCCTTCTCTCTCAACCTTGTGAATCATCTCCATCAATAACCAAGGACAGACAGCATCGGCACCATAGCCAACTAGAACACAAATATGATGAACTTCACGCGCTTCACCAGTCTCTACCATGAGAGCAATCTTCGCACGTTTCTTCTGCGCAACGAGGTGGTGGTGTACACCACCGCAAGCAGTAAGTGCAGAAAGAGCGACGCGGTCAGGACCAATGGAGCGATCAGACAGTACGACGACTTTGATACCATCCTCAATCGCTTGTGAGGCTTCGCTGCAAACGCGTTCCAGAGCCACGTGGTACCCTGGAAGACCCTCTTGTTTGGGAAAGGTAATGTCAATGGTCCGAGACGGCCAGGCAGCATAGGCGGATTTGAGATTCTTCATGGCATTGATCTCTTCTAGGGATAGTAGGGGAGTCTGGAGGAGTATCCTATGGCATTGATCAGGGTTCATTTCGAGGAGGTTTCCTTCTGGTCCGACATAAGTCTCCAGAGACATAACGATGCTCTCTCGGATGGGATCGATAGGAGGATTGGTGACCTGGGCGAACAGTTGACGGAAATAATCATAGATTAAGCGAGGTTGATGTGCCATAGCGGCCAATGGTGCATCATTGCCCATAGAGCCTAATGCTTCCTTACCATCAGCGACCATAGGAAGCATAATAAGGCTGAGCTGTTCCACAGTGAAGCCGAAGGCAACTAGCTTAGGATCCTGACTGAGTGTTGTGTCATCGAGGGTAGGCTCAAGAGTGACGCCGCTGCGCCTGACGCGCTGCATAATCTTTGGGACATGAAGGATATTGGATTCAATCCAAGAAGCGAAGTTCTGCTTAATGGCAGTGTTATGCTTGAGCTCCTTGTCATCAACAATCCTTCCTTCCACCGTATCGACGAGTAACATACGACCAGGTTTCAATCTTCCTTTGGAGATCACCTTCTCGGGAGGAACGACAAGTGCACCAACTTCGGAGGCACAGATAATGATATCCTCGTTGGTAACGATATACCTACACGGTCTCAAGCCGTTTCGATCAAGGTTGGCACCACAGTATCGGCCATCACTGAAAGCAAACAGAGCAGGACCATCCCAAGGCTCCTGAAGGCATGCTGCCCAGTTGTAAAAGGCCTTTTTCTCGGCTGGCATAATATCATTACCCTGCCATGCCTCGGGAATCAGCATCATGACTGCCTCTGGGAGGGTGACAACTCCATTGATGACAAGGAGTTCTAATACGTTGTCAAATGCAGCAGAGTCAGAGCCACCATGTTCGATGATGGGGTAGAGAAGGTCGAGCTGGTCTCCGAAGCTCCGTGAGGACAAAACACCCTCACGAGCACGCATCCAGTTTTTATTGCCACGAACAGTATTGATTTCACCTGAGTATGTGATTGAGATTAGGTACTAACCAAGTCAATATTACAGACTGACCATTATGAGCAGCCAGTCTCATAGGCTGGGCCCGATCCCAGCTTGGGAATGTGTTGGTGGAGAATCGAGAATGAACGAGGGTGAAGTGAGATTGATAAAGAACGTGGTTCAAATCATGGAAGTAATTATACACTTGAGATGGAGCAAGTTGGCCCTTGTACACGATATTCTTGGAGGAAAGGGAGCATATATAGAAACCCTTGGCGAGCGTACTTCATACATGAGAATTTAGCACGATAAGATAAGGATATACTGCGTAAAAATATAAAATCACAAACATGCTATGAGTTGCGTGTTTCCGAAGCACATAAAGCTGACGTTCGAAGTATTTTGCATCGAAGGTACCGCCAGTGCTTATGTTTCCGTCGCCGTAGTGATCTCGAAGTACAACAAAAGGTTGGAGAATGGCAGGTTCTCTACTGCTGGATGCAGGTCCGAGAATGGTGCCGTCAGTGGGAACTTCCCTCCATCCCAGAACTCTGAGCCCAAGATCAACAGCGAGCTTAGTAAAGGTAGCCTGTTGGTTCTGAAGTTGGACTGGGTTATTGGCCCTGAAGAAGACGTTGCCAACAGCGTATTCTCCAGGGTCAGGAAGGGTACAGCCAATATCTCTCTCACCTTCACGTTGGAAGAAAAGATGAGGGATGGCAGTCATAACACCTGCACCATCACCATCTCTGCTGTCGGCACCAGTCGCCCCCCTGTGAGTCATGGCGCATAGGAGTTGACGAGCATCAGACACAATTTTGTGTGTAGCATGACCCTTGATATGGCAAACGAAGCCAACTCCACAAGAGTCTTTTTCGTTTTCGTTGCGATAAAGGCCTTGAGCAGCAGGAAGAGTCTGTGCCCAAGATTCAGGATCACGCTCTATGGCATTGTAGCTTTCGAGCTGCTCTGGAAGAATGTCATCAGAAACAAAAGGTAAAATCTCTTCTTTGGGTGTGTTGTGAAAATCAGGAGAGGCCATAGAACAGTGGAGAAATAAGCCAGGCGAGAACCACGAAAAAGCGCAGATGGTGGTTGGATGCCAAGGAACAAAAGCCGGAAGGCGGTCGTCCGTGAGTGTTGCAAGATAAAGACTGTCACTTTACCCTGACTCGATACTAACATTCTGAATTGGAAATCTGATTCCAGCGCTCCGCTCTCCATTCCTACAAATGATTGGGTATAGCAGCGTGTTCATGGTCAAATCCTTCGTTTAGAGTAGACGGTAGATATTTTTGGTCTTCATAGCTATTATCTTCTAGGGGCACTGTATGTTTTCACTGACCTCTATATTCTTCGGCAGTTACACAATTTGTGTCTTATCTAGGCGCCTGTGTTGTTTTAGAATTACCCCCCCCCCCCACATCGCTGATCCGACTTCTTCCCAGCAAATCAGAGGCTTTCTATTATAGGATAAGGCCATTATAAAAAGATAAGGCCGACCGATCTCGTAAGTATTCAAAATTTCTCCGAGGCGAATTCACTCCAACTTCAGCTGATTGATTCCGAGTGTCCAAACACCAGTACTCTGGCGTGTCCCAAAGAATCATCGCCAACGATTGGAGGGAATATTCTCACCGTGAAAATAGCTTGGGTGGAACGTTCTGGAGATTCCTTGTCTGAATCTAAACAGCCAGGGTTGCTGGAGAAGCATTGTCATCTTAGGGTCGATATCAACTGGGTCTGGCAACTTGCTGGTCGTCGGAAGAAAGTTGACTCAGGATCTGAACATGGCAGATGCTCTGCTATTAGTCCTACACGAAAAATATTCATCAAATGTACGGCAGTTGAACTCAAAACTCTAGATGTTGGACCTGTTAGCTGACTGCAACAATATATATTATATTGAGCTGCGTCAATGTGCATATCCAGGCTAGTGCTTTGGCATGGGTCTAGATTACCCCAGAGCAGAACTCTCGAAATTTAAAATCAGATATCAATGTATGTAGATGTGGTTTTGCTAAGTTGTTTAGAATAGTAAATGATGGTTAGGTCATGGTTGTACTACAAGTTACAACTGAGCGACCCGAGGTTGTTAAGATGAGTAGGCGATATCTGCTCGCTCAACTGAGGTTGAAAAGATGGTCACGAATGTTGCGCTTACCGTTGGAGCCGGATCCGGAGTCTACAACTTGAGCTACTCCTCCTTGGCCAGTGCACGTGCTCGTCAATTGCAAGCCGCTGCCAGTGAATTCGGAGGGGACGAGAGATCTCAATAAAAATTCAAGCTAACTTCTAGTAGCTGAAGTTGAACGTTGTGCTCTTTTTTTAAACGCCTGCAGTAGTCATTTGTGTGGCAATATGAATTACTGATAGTGGAGGAGCCAGGCTTGGCCGAAGGCCAGCTCCTGGCAATATGAGCTGATGGTCATGTGACTTATCCCTTCTGAGGAACACCATGAGTTAAATCATACGTAATTCCTAGTAGGCTATAGCTGTAAAATGCACCGAGCTGCGATACTAACTTTGTCATTGAAGAAACAAAGATACATTGTTCCTCAGTGGAGGACACATAACAAATAGTTGTCCAGATTATCAGAATGTCTATCTGAGAATGGACGAAGTACAGTACTATATATTTCTATGCTATATTCTGAGGTTCAAGCACGGAGTCGAGATACAGTCAAGTCTGAGTGTGACTGGACCCTAGACTGAGTGAGAGGCAGAGAAAGGGCGACGGGAACGCCCCTCCGGTTGAATATTTTCCCTCACGAATCGTTGTGAACCTTGGCTCACAACGTTGAACTTGAAGCTCCGCGAAGACCAATGCCAGGGTATCCACACTGACAGGCAGGACATCATTTCCGCATGGGGGTTCAATGAGATCAATTTACCCATAATCTTCTGCGAATCAGCTGGGTCTAGCAAAGGATAAATTACCTGCACCCTGCCTGTTTCCCAATCGATAACCACGACAGACAGGTGAGGTATGAGCGCTGTAGGAACCTTGACAAGAAATATAACCACCGCAATGTCCCATGAATGAGCTTGTGAAGCTTTAACATCACAGTGGACAGCGATTAGATATACGTCAGTAGGTTGGTGAGCGGATTATATCTATTCAATCTCGACAACTCGAACTCGTTGATGTTGGACAGTCCAACAGCCAAAGAATGTTTATGACCCGTCCAATGGGCAGATGCACCGTCTGGAGATTGCCGATGAACGCAACTGGTTTACCTTCTGCTGGGATGACCATTATTAATAATTTAGGTGGTACTTGGTGTTAAACTCAGGGGTGACTAGGTTGTTGTAATCGATAGCTTATAAGGAGGTGCTAGTCAAGACACATCCCTGAGAGACCTGAGCGAGATAGAAATGGTGATCAGCAAGCTCTGAGTTACCGTTTGCCCAGTTCGAACAAAGGTGGCTAGAGCTCATGAATCGGTCAGCACTAAAAGCTTAGAATGCAGCAAGTCACAAATGTATCAGATTAAAGAAGAACAGCAGGGAATAACTTAGCCGCAGTATTGCTGAAGCTTGCACCGTTAGATCAGTCAATAGACGGTAGTAATTTGGATGTTGCCACCTTCGTAACATCGCTGATTGCTGTAATTCCAGGAGGTCCTGTTGATTCAGCAGTGAACCAACAAAATCTCCTGGCTTCGAGGATTAATGAAGGCTGCACGACTATGCAACTCACACAGAGTAAGTTGGTTCAGAATCCTCGGAAGCGGTAAGAATCAGCGGAGCTAGGAGTGCACGGGTTTAGAATCTGGCGAAACCTGGAGAGGAATTCATTAAAAAGCTGAACAAAGAGGGTAGTGTACTACTGGTATTACACTTGTGAACTTCTGATCCACTCTGTCGTCCGTAATGAAACGGCGTAGTGACGTGGCTTGGATACTCAAACGTTTGACGGCGGTGAAAGGAGTAGCAATGAGAAAATAGCTTAGGTATAATAACAGCTTTCAAGTTATGTACATGGTCCTTTCGATTGTTTTCGATATCGGGTCCTTCAGCCCAATTGGCCTCCGATCGGCTTTGCTCTCAGAGATCTTCTGAGGAGCCACGAGACAAGTATATATCTTTGCGGAACAATAGGACTACAGTATAGAAACAGTGAGGCGCCTTGGACGGACAAGCGGCCTAAATCCGATAATGAGATGAGTTTAGAGGTACCTCGTACAAGATTGCGATGAAGTAGCACTCACAAAAGAATGTGTGTAGGCTTGATTACCTCTAAATCTCAACGTTCAACTATGGTGCAGAACGAGCTCCATTGGACATCAAGACATTCCTGCAATCAACCAGCTCCAACACGAAAACATAAAAATTAGGCTTGGAAATGTAGCATGGGCGAAAGTAAGTAGATGAGAAGGAACACAATAAATTGACGTCTAAAATCCCCTGCGGAGATAGTAGCCAAAATCAGCTCAATCCGAGGGTATACGGCATCTTCAATGTTAAACGTGGATGGGTAATGTTGACGACCTCATTTCCTGGTTAACAGTGCAAAGATTGAAATGTTTGCTACTCTGGATAATCTTTGGAAGCTTGAAGCTCTGGTGAATCTTTGGAAATTTGAATCAGGCTGCTTTGAGTCGGAGATGCTATAGAGATAGAGTAGAGGTGGCAGTGCTGTTAATCAGAGGTGGCGGAGTAGGTGCACGTGGCAGTTGAGAATACAGCCTTTTCGCCTCCTGTTTTCTATTTGGTTCACCAAGGCCTATCCTCTTTGTTTCATAACTAATGAACATCCCTGCTAACGACCCTCTATCTCTCGCACTGGCTCACGAAAACACTCCCCGTCGTCGCTCGACGCGCTCTCCTTCTCCATTTTCTCGACCTACCTCTGCAAATGGGACAAGAGCCACACGACGGGTTATCAGACGAATATCAGGTTTGCAATCTCCGCCTGGCTCTACACCACTAGAAATTATTGAGGTGGATGAGGCTGAGGCTGAGATGGTTGCTAAACAATTGCAAAATGTTTGTGAAAATGTCTCAAATGGGAATGGTGTTCCAGCCAAGCACCGTCCTAAGAGAATTGACTGGGAGATACCCCGAAAGGCTCTCCATTCATCTATTGGTACTTTGACATCTTATTTACTCGTCTTGCGATCTCATTGTCTACTAGGTTTTTTCACTGTATATCTTTATATTTCACAAGGTTCGCCAGCGCGAATTGTGATGATCCTATGGACTGCTTTGGCACTTGTTATTGTTCCTGCAGATGTATTAAGACTGAACTATCCGCCATTCGAGCGAATTTATGAGCGCGTTCTTGGGTTTTTAATGAGAGATAGCGAAAAGGTGATATTTTCCTTTGTTCTCAAAGTTCTTCTTTTGACATAGGCTCAGAAAGCGACAAATGGTGTCATATGGTACATACTTGGCGTGAACATTGCCCTAACATTCTATCCTCTGGATGTGGCCACAGTGGCCATTCTCATGTGAACCACATTTCATTTCATTACTATGTTTGATTGACTGTTGACCCCTAATCAGCTTATCCTGGGCGGACACAGCTGCTTCTACCTTTGGACGCTTGTGGGGTTGTTACACTCCGGCTCTTCCGAAAAGAATGCCTATTATCCCACTTCCTTTTGCCCCTCGGAAATCACTCGCAGGTTTCATAGCCGCATCGCTCACTGGGGCCTGCATTGCTGCTTCGTTTTGGACATTTGTTGGGCCACTTCGCCCAGCAGGTCTCAGTTGGACATTTCAAGATGGTGTATCTCGTGCTCTTAGAGTAGAAGGCGTGTCTATAGGAGGACGATGGAATGGGGGGGGCTGGCTAGGGCTGGCTGCTATCACTCTGACAGCTGGTATTATTAGTGGAATTGCAGAGGCATTGGGTGCGTGTCACTTTCCTGGTTCTCTACCCTGCTAACTGAATTTGCAGATTTATCTCTCGATGACAATCTTACACTTCCGATTATCTCTGGAGGGTGCCTCTTGGGTTTCTTTAAGCTTCTTAGCCTTTTCTCAACCCCTCCGTGAACATTTTCAACACGAGTAGTGCTCGGGATTTACAGATCGAGTATGAATTAAAAACCCATCGCGCGTTGTCTGTCACAATCTCTACGTATTTGCTAGTAGACACCTTACTACCTTCCAACAGCTTATTTTCCACCCCATGACCTACTGAATGGGTAATCTTATGTTTTAACGATTTTGCATCGATCTTTACCATATGAACTACGTTCACGCTCTTTGTAGTTGATACCACTTACTTCCTGGATGGAATTGGAATTTGGTTCATTATTCTACCACCAGCCTTGGACGTGCAGCCAATCTACCTTTCGAACGTCAACTTGATTATAGGGACAATACCTACCTTATTTAATATCCCTTCTGATGCACTCTGCCTATCTTTTTGCTTATGACATGAGTGGCTGACTTGTCCACCCAAGAATACGCTTTTTGGCTTTTGTGAACTTGGAGGTGTAATCGGATAGTTCGAACGAAACGACTGGCCACCGGTCAATATTTCAATCATCATCACAATTCACCGGTCCTTGGGGTGTTACCATGTCGCTTCGTGGAAACTCCGAATCCATTGGAGAGAAAATTGAATATTGATTATAAAGTTGGTGGCGGCCATCTTCAGAAAAAGAAAATTACAAGCTTGTATCCTTTTGGGCGCCACGTAATGATGCCAGTGGGTGCTACGATGGGTCGGACCATAGGAGGAAGAAAGGGTTAAACTTGAGGAAGAATGGTCCCTCCTCATGCCCAGTCTGATGAAACTTCTATCATTGAAAGGAAGAGACATAGAAGCGAAGGTACCAGTCGAGAATATAATCATGGTGTGATGGTACGTCTATTTACTTACAATTTACAAAAGTCCACGCTTATAACGCACACCTGGAAATAGCATCACGTGTCTCGGTTGAGGTTTTGACGGACACATAACTAGATTTGACCGGGATGCTCCATTTTCGTCGTTGTTGATCCATTCAAAAGAATTGACAAGATTACCCATGGCAAAGTCGTTCCGATATTTGAAAGACTAGATACCCTCGATCGCGAACGTTATTACCAGCAGGTGCCATTTAGACTTCCGTCGAAGGGTCTGCTCAGTTCAATATACAGTTTGATGCTGGTCCATCCTCGTGTAGAAGGTCCCGATCGTAAAAATAATACAAATTTCGGAAGATAAAATATGAACGCGTCAGATATACCAAGCTACACAATGCTAGTGCTAAAGTCCATGTAATTGCCGTGCGTGATAGTGCGAGAGGAGAAAGAAAGTCCAAAATGCATCTCTAAGGTTTCGTGTCAGAGCCTATGAACGGCTATCGCGCTAGATGTCGAGGGCAAGTAAGCGCCATGGAGGATATCAAAACAAAGAAATCAATCTCACGGCAGCTGGATGATTTCACTATCGTCCTCTTGTTCGATCACCAAGATGATACTCCCCTAGGCGCTGATGTGAGAAAAGAACTCAAGATATCGTCGTTGCTCATGGATTCACATCGGCATGAAGTGATGAAGATCGCACTCTACCCTGTTTTGACTGGTTGTTCTGTCCAAACCACCATATTCTCGTGCCAGGCTGGGGTCCCTGCCTAAGTCAGTATCGTCGAAAGTGAAACGCGAGGAAACAAGACAAACCGGAAAACCATTCATAGCCAAAACAATTCTGACAAGTAGGTGCTACTACTGAGAATTTATAGGAAGAATTTCTGGATTCCTAAGGCACAACATAGATCCCTTTTAAACCAAAGGGACTATGAACTTGACGATCATTAGTGTGAGGTCGAGCTAAATGAACCAAGATTCCATAGTGGGTAGGAACACAGCTAATGGTGAGGTGGCTGCAGTGAAGCTTCGCTTCTCGAACATCAAGGCCACGAATTACTGGAGGGTGGATCAAGTGAAGGTGCTGTACTGTGTTCTGTGCGAGTCAAGCTTGTGGCCGAGGCAGACTGCTTAGATCGACGCCAATGCGATATTACCATTAAGTTCCCAGGGAAAAGGCTCAGTTCCTAATGAGCGGAATTGGAAGCCGAGTGAAGGAAGGGAGGTGGTGTAATGTCAAATGGCCTTTAGAATAGGTTAGGCAGGTGTGCATGGCAAACAACAATGAGCTGCGAAGTGGTCAGTGGATGAGTATTGAATCCGCGGAGATCGACTCAAGTCTTGATTTATTATATAAAGTTTATAAAATATAAATACGCCCAAGTGATCGAGAGAGTTGGAGAGTGATGGATGCTGCAGACCCATAAAACGCCACTGTCGAGGGTCGACAAAAGCTATGAGAGAAGTTCATTCATCAGCGAGCGCAGAAGAGAAGGCACCAAGTTGAAGCAGTCTAAAATCCTACAGTATACAGCCAGTTCCGTTCATTTGATTACATAACCTATTCAACTTCACACAGCGTCTCTAAAAATATGTTCAAGTCTGCTCGATTGATCTCCAGCACGCTTGTGTCGAAAGATACATGCTTCGTACGAGCACTGCAGCGTTCCTTCGCGTCCAGAAATGCCAGACCAAACTCACTAGATAACAACAATCAGAGTAAGTAGCACGTTTCCCAATATGAAAGCTAACCTACTTTCTGCTAACACTCCCAAACTCTTTGGCAGCCATGATACCGACGACCACATAGGTATCAGTCTCCTCGTTCAAGCAAGCCACAACCAAGGGAAGACTCTTTCTAGCACGCCCTCGAGTACTGATGGCGTTACCTACTCTATCTCGCAGGGCATCCACAAGCCAGAGTGCTAGTCGCGATAGGACACCAGGGTGTGAGAACAAGGCGAGTTCTGGACCTTGAGAAAGTACAACTACACGATGACTTCGCATCGTCTTGATGATGTGTTTGTCAATGATGGAGGCACCTTGCCGTATTATTGACCGGTGGAGCGACATGCATAAAGGGAGTGCGCGGCGTAGGTGAGTAACATCGGATAAGCCATCAAACGCTGCCCAGAAATTCTGTTGCCACCAGGGAAGATCTTGTTTCCCTCCTGAAGCGATCTCGTCTTCGTCTAGAATACCATCAACAACTTTCTTGTTAGCATGAATCGAGGTACCCCCGCCTGGAGGGATATTCTCCCTCTCATGATCCTGTCTCTTTCCAGACCTGCCCTCGGGATTGTTCTCCCAGATGTGGCCCCCGCCAAACCACTCTCCACCGTTTCTCCCACCCTCAACCTCGATTTCTAGCCGGACACCACTCGCAACATCCAAGAGGGCAGCAATTACCTCTACTTCGTCTGCTGCACTCATTCCCTGTCCTCTCCATCCTCTAGCCCGCATGAAACTTGGATAGCTGAGTTCGGTCATTGCATATTCAGGTGCTATACTCTCTAATTGGTTAATAAGGTCGTTCTTGAGAGTGAGGGACATATGTGCATATGGCTGTTGAGTTTCCAACAGAGCAAAGCCCATTTTGGCAAGAAGACCAGTCAACCGTTTTTTGCCCTTCTCTTTCCATATGCCGAGTTTTGAATTGACGTATGGTGAATGATACATAGCATCGTAGAGCGTCCAGTGACGAAACAAGGTGAAGCGTAACTCCTCGGTAGCACGAATAGAGGTGTCATCCGGTGTTATCGTTGTGATACCGTTGGAATGGAAAGTATTGGTTGGGGGCGAAGGGTTTAGCCGAACAACTTCATCATGAAAAGCAAAATGATGTCTTTCATAAGAATCGCGTGAGATTCGAGATGTTGTATATTGATATGTCAGGCCAAGGATCGCCAACCTAAAGTTCCATGATGAAAATTCATGACCAGGGTTAGCATTTCAGACTCACCATAAGAGTTCATTATCGACGCGTTCCAGGACACTGGCGAGAATATATACTGTCCCTGAAGCACTCTGCCCATACCATGTACCGGCCGTATAATGCTTCTGGATGCGTCGCGTGTAAACGTCACGTTCACTGCGAGATAAACGCTGAGATCATATTAGAAGGGAAGGAATCACCATTAAATGAAAATTATACTGTTTTCCGACGCTTGACTCTCCGTTCTGTATCTCCGTTCCCCGGTGATCGGCGCTTCATGCTACCACCCTCCTGCTGATAGTCTTCATCAGGGTCCAATCCGAGTTCTTGCTCAGAAGAAGATTCCAAATTATCATCCGAGTCACTTTCGGAGTCAGAACTTGGTTCCGGGTCGTTCTTGACGCGAGAAGACGCGTAAATTAGAACAACAGTGCTTGCATAATTCGTTGACGCGTACCTCCAAGGCAAGCCAGGCTTTTCTCTCTTCTGCCAGTTTACTGGCTTCCCCATCGTCCCATACAACAACCTTCTCGGAGCTTTCCCCTACACCAAACAAGGACGACAGGTTCTGTGGCCTGGCAGAATCTATGATATGCACAGAAAGATCTTTCTGTGGAAAGTTTCCAAACCATTCTGGTGAAGGTAAATCCAAGATAGAGCCGATGTTCAATAGAATAAGAGAGTGAAGTTCGGCAGCATCCATGAGGCCGTTCCTAACAGCTTCTAGGTGATCAATTCCGGAAACTGGAATGATAGAATACATGATATCGTCCTGCTTGAGGAGATCTGCAAGCATGCGAGCGGCACATAACGCGTCAACGTCCGGTGCAATTAGAATAGATACAGCAGATGGAGATGGGGCCTTAGATCTACGGTGAGCAGATAAAATTCTACGATAAGCGTGCGCGTAGGAAGGTGTAGAAGGTGTAGCGAGATGAGGCGGGGGAAGATAAACCATTATTCGATCATGTGACTATTCTTTACACTTCTCTCAAACTATGGCGACCACTTGTACTCGCAGCGGCTGTGGAAAACCCATAGACACCACTGATCAATGTAAATTCCATCCTGGTGGCCCTGTATTTCATGAGGGGCTCAAATCATGGTCTTGCTGCAACGATATAAACAAACCTGTACTGGAATTCGATCAATTTATCGCCATTGAGGGCTGCTCCAAGGCCGATTCTCATTCTGGCGACAAGAAATCTACCGCAACACCAGTTAAACCACTTCACACTGCGGTTGCTCCTATTTTGCAGGAGGATTCAGCCCCGCCAATTTCTACGGTTTCACAGACCGATGCCCAAATATTCTCTACTCGACCAGTGACTCTTCAAGTATCAGCTACGCCCCAAGAAGAGGAAGATGATCTATCTATTTCAGTACCACCAGGTACCAAATGCCGCAGGAGGGGTTGTAATGTTGCATTCAAAAATGATCAAGAAAATCGCTTAAGTGATTCACCCGGTGCTGTCTGTTCTTATCACCCAAAGGATGTATGTTCCCGGTGATGATCCATAGCTATTCTTGTTATGGTGTCACTAATATCATTATCTTTGAGTAGCCCATTTTTCACGAAGGAAGCAAGGTATTTCCACACTGATCTCTTGGATAAACACCATCGATACTGCAGTCCAATTAACCTCTCACATCCAGGGCTATCTTTGTTGTAAGAGACGTGTGCTAGAATTCGATGAATTCCTCAAGATCGAGGGTTGTAGGAGCGGGCGACATGTGTTCGTTCCCAAGAAGTATCCTAATGATGTATGTTCGTTGATCTTGCTACCTAGTTATCGATTCGAGGATCCAAACGCATGCTTTTGTCTCCTCCAACCCGGGGTTATCCACTCTTCCCCTTTTTTCAATCTTCTCCCATATCTGAACCGTCAGGAATCAAGTCACTCACTTCGTCCCTTTTAGACTCAAGAGGAGAAAATTGATTGTCGCACCGACCACTATCAAACCCTGGATGAGGTGCATGTTTCGGTGTATGCAAAGCAAGCCGACAAGGAAAGGAGTATCGTCACTATCAGCCAGAATGAAGTCAGTCCCCTCAATTTTTTGGCCTTACGACATTCCCTCATTCCAGAATTCTCACAGGTCACCATTGACCTCTTTCTACCCGCGTCCAAGCGTTTTACACGCACCTTAGAGTTATTCGGTTCAGTTGACGCGCAGAATTCCAGTTTTAAATTTTATGGGACCAAGGTATAAACTCTCATCCTCCTATTCCGAGATCATTCATCAGGGCACTATCTAGGTTGAGATAATCCTCAAGAAGTCAGACACGCGCTCCTGGACAGTTCTTGAAAAAACTTCGGCCAATAAGCTTGGAAATATCGCTTTGACGTTTGGAGTAGGTGGTAGGACTGGCACGATTGGAGCCAAGGAGCTGGTTCTCGACCCAGAAAACATGGCTAGCAGGAGTTGATGGTGATTCCTGTGACTCGATAGACCGTTCTTTTTGAAACTAAAAGGTGTGAAGGAATAATATTTCTATAGATGTACAGATATTTAGATAGGATCAGTATTACTTACCTGTGGAAAATTTCACTGCTAAGCGCTGAGATCTGATACCTTGAGGTCTGCAGAATGATTCCATGGATTGATATCAAGCAGGCATGGCTCCGGCGGCTAGAGGCAGGCAGATCCTTGCGGTGGGCCATTTTCTCAAGGGCTACGAGCCTTGTAAAATTCACCCTGGGAAGACAATAAAATTGAGTAGGGGTCTTCACCAGGTCAAGTGTTTAAGCTTTAAGGGTGATTTGATTTGGCAAACTCTTTCTTCAACAGCGGTACTTCTGGCAGATCAATTTGAAGTGCCGTGATTACGAATAAGCTTCCAGAGATAATTTGCCTCTCAGAATTATTTCAGAAGGTCGTTTAAGTTAGCTGACAAAAAACAACCGGAAAATTCATTGGGAGCTGTATTGACCAGCCATAGAATTGGCAACAGCCTGAACAGACTGAACATCTACGATTGCTGTATATTGCTGTATATAATATAGCCTGATCGAAATACCATTATACCAGTGATTAACAGTACACATCCGCTTGCTAATTTTCAAAATTCAGGCCTTCAGGGGTCCGACAGTGCTGAACTCAGAAGAGCTTAGAGTCCAGTGCAACTGAATTCTTTTGTTCAAAGCAGAAAGATGAGTATTAGAACATGAGGAGTGATATTCATGCATCACTAGACTAACCTCAGTGGTAAGTTACACCTACTACATAGCAGAAGAAAATGGCGTCGACTCGTACTCAAACTCAGCGCATCTACAATCTACTGTTTCACAGACTTGACTTTTATCTTGCTCCACGTCTTCGAGCCAAGTAAACCGAGTACCAGACGAGTATCAGATCTCAAGCCAATCAGACAGTATTCAGGGGTTGCCAGTGGAAGAATCACTGACAACGACATGGTTTTCACATCACGACTGACATACCCATGTAGCTTCAACGAAGCAATATAGTATATACAGCTTAGAGGAAAAGGATTAAAATCCCGCAGTGAAAAGCCTAGTACAAGCCGAGCAAGATTATCCTATAGGGCCGTATGTCTAGTAACGAGCAAGAAAAGCCTTCGGACTGAATATCAAACAGAAAAAGACCCCGGGAGAAGTTACACACATTAATGACTAGAATCCTGTACTGTGAGTCTGCTTGATAGTATCCTCTTGACCAGTGAACGAATATTTGAGCACGCCAGAAGGCCATACATGTTCCTAGCCTCGAGAAAAAGTCTTGCCAGCAAGGGAGAGGGCAGCTTGAAGAACTGGGATGTAGCGTCCAAAATACGGCGTGAAGATTGGAACTTTCTTGAATTTCGAGGGTGCTGGCTCCCAACAAGAGTCACATTCCAGCTCCTAGAATCAAGTCTAGACCAGAGAAATTCATGTTGGATTATAGATCATGAGCTACAGACGTAAGACCAATAGCTGTTATGCTTCTTGCGGATCAACTTCAATAGTGCCCCCACGCTGTTCTGATAAGAAGTATTGCAATGCCTTCGTCTTACATGAGGACTATTATGGCCTCCATGAGGGTATACAGTCAGATGAGTGAGTCGTCGGTAGCCGCTAAAAGTGGGGTAATCAGGCCAAGTCGCTGATTCCCTCGTTTTGGGATATTTGACCAACGGGGTCGAAGAATATAGACGGTGGACGAGTTGAATTTGCCAACGGATACCTCTGAAGGTGGTTCTCCTCAAGGATCAAATGCTCATATTCTGTGCTGTATCTGATCATCTAAAGCTGAAGCTCATATCGGTCCAACTCCAGGCACCAGGCTACGAAGGTTCTCCTGGGGTCCTGAATATTTCCCAGGCTAAAAAGGCCACACCCCAAGGGCCAACACGAGCTAGAGTTCTAAGTGCAGTGTTTACTGCTCGTTTTGGAGTTTTGGTTGCGCGGGAATTCTGACTAGGCGCGGCAGAATCTTTAAAGAGAGAAAGGAACCCATCATCAACAATCTTTATAATGATCGGTTGGAAGAGAGTGCCCTGCTTGCAGTTGTGTTGTAGTCGGGCTTGATATGAAAGCTTCCTTGCATGGTCAAATGGCCTGGATATAATTTCATAAGCCAGCCCCGCAAGGACCCCTCCTGTGACAAGAACTCCACCGTGAGCTACGCCAGGGATCAAATGCTGGTAAGAATATTGGGCACTGCCATTTCTTAGGCTCGAATCTGGAAAATGCCGCCGCGTAATCATTTTCGCCTTTACTGCAGATCTTCGGGTTATGTCGAATATCGCAAAGAAAGCGGCGAATGCTAGATAAACAAGTTGTAAGAACCAGTTCATCAGGATATCAGATTGAAAATTGGCTACCAAAGATATCTTTTGTCACTCCCCATCTCCATCCATCCCAGCCACGGCCAGCCATCTCGCCAACTTCCTTCATCCAATTTCTCACTTGTCGAACCTCTTCCAGTTGTTGAGCCCTTGATGCATTAGGAATGGAAACAGTCCCTTGAAAGACTTCTTTCCAAGCATACGACCAGCAATGACCACCCTCTCCTTCAAGAACAAGTCTTACATTTTCCGCCGGAGCTGCGACAGCGGCTTGTACTGCTCCTGCTATAGCTCCGGACAGTGCTGCAGTAGTTGTGGGATGATCTAGTTTTGACTCCAGCAGAGCATGAGACTCTGCATACGATGTCCAAAGAAAAGTTCCCAGAGTAGCGTTAATCAGAATAGGGGGAACAAAATGTTTTGGTATAACCATAAGCTATGGATTCACAACTAGTGAGAAATGATTGACACCACGTCTGACCAAACCTGGAATACGTACACCATGATTCTTTATTAGACTACCAAGATAAGCTGGGCTTAACGAAGTCACACCTTCTCGAGCGGCCATCCCTTTAACAGTCTGCCAACCGCTGATCTTGGCTGGCCTAAACAAGCGAACTGGACGGCTGAAGTACAGAGCCATCTACTTGAACATGGTGGGTCAAACGAAATCAGGGAGTAGAAAAAATCGCACACTTCGCGTTGCTGTTCTTGCTAGAGCAGTATAAAAAGAGTTTCCTTCTGTCTGGTCATCCGTAGACGTGGAGCCAGGTTTCATACACCGTTGTGAGTAGGTAGTTAGCACTGTGGCAGGTAAGTTGATCACGCTTATTTTTGGGCGCTCGCTTTGTGTCAAGACGAAGTGAAGGCAGGAAGTGAATGTTTTCGATGTTAGAGTCATGATGATGAGTACAGACTAAGTACTAAGTACTAGTAATTGAAAGCCGGTGGTATCAGCTCAATCTACTCAAACAGTTAGATGATAGCTCGATCTCAAAAAGTTCTCAGTGAGTGTAGAGGGCAGTACAATACTTTCGAGGGTCCTCAAGGCCCTTACATGCCATGGAAAGATATAAATACCAGGCGCCACACAGACAAATACAAGATAATCGATGCATGTACGGTATAAGCAATTCCCGGGCTTTGTTACATTGTGCCCCATGCATTCAAAGTGGGAAGGATAGATATATTCCCCAAATCAGCTGGTCGTCTGGTGGTGAGAAGATAAAATCTCACAGAATGCATCTGATAGACTTAGCCCGCATTAACGTATGCAAACAGGTCTTGAACAAATACCTCAACTAGCACCATCGTGGAGCGCACAACATACGGCAGCTAAATTGGGGACGAAATCATGGTCTGATTAAGAGAAAATTCAAGATAATGTATCTACCTTTGTGATGGCCATTGTACTGACGCACAGTTGCTCCCGAGGACATCTCCCACAAACGAGCTGTATGATCGGACGAAGCTGTTTTCGGGTTACTGTTGCGAAGGTATTGTATGGTTTGAGTAAAAGATATCCTACATACCTGTCACCAGGTAGGCCGAATCTGCACTGAATGCGCAATCCCATACCCAACGTTGATGGCCAGTCAAAACCTTTTCCTGCTTGAACTCGTAGGCGGGAGAGATAGACCAGATCTTCACGGTGGTATCTGCTGAGCATGTTGCAAGATATCTGATGAAGGCCAGACATGAGCTTGACAGAGAAGATGAGCCATCTACCTTACTTTGCATCAGGGCTGAGTAGACATCTAGTGATGTATTTGTTATGAGCATGAAATTTGGTCACGGCTTGGAATCGAGAAAGATTGGTGCTCTCATCGTTGACCTTCCAAACGAAGCATTTGCCCTGAGAAGATAATTGACGAGTTCGATACCATGTTAGAAGAGTGAACCTAGTGCTTTACCTTGTTGTTTGCCGCAACTAAACAGGATCCATCCAGAGCGAGAGTGATGGAACGAATAGGAATGTTCCCGGCTGGTGTCTGGAATCCGAAAACTCAGCACGGAACGAGATAGCAGCAGCTGAGAGCATTGGCGCACCAGCTCATGCGAGCAAAGGTTCTCCGAGAGATCCCATTGTTTGATGCTTCCAGCTTGATCACAGGAGATAAGTTCTCCTTGATTTGGATGAACACACACATCATTCACTCAAAACCTCTCAGTGACAGCACATACGGGTGAAACTTTGGGGTAACATACCAGGAGCGCCATTATCATAATTCCGATGTAACTGTTGACTCCTGAAGATAGATGAGACCAAGCGCTCCATTTTGTAACAATGCCCTTGGATTTCTACTAACCGTAGGTCCCATATTTTTATCGTACCATCCTCACTTCCTGTTACGAGCCACTTTCCCTCACTATGAAACGAGACTGAGGTGACATTCATGGTGTGGCCTTCGAATGTTATGATCTACAAGGGGCACAAGTTGACTGCCAGCTAGGATATGAAGGATCTGAGAGCATACAGGCGTCGACTCTGCACTGGCAATATCATAGACGTTGACTTTCTTGTGGATTGCCGCCGCTAATACCCGCTTGCTACATATATCGTTATTATAAGATCGATCAGATTTCAGCAAAGCCAACCCACTCTGGCGATATAGCAAGACGATTTACTTGCTATAAATCAGAGCAAAATATAGGATACAGGAGATGAATCCATAAAAGTGGTAGTGGTAGCATCAGGGAAGCCTACCCCAGTTTCTTGTGAGCGAGCAATGGTTCTGGAACAGATTCCACTCCAAGCCTCCCAAAATCTTATCTCGTGGTCGTACGAGCCAGTCACCAAAACAACTGACATATCATGACGCGACGAGCTGGGTTTAGTGTTAAAGTTGGTGGGCGCTGGCATTGCGAAGTGTTTCAAAAGTCAACTTGGAGGTGCTTGAATAAATTCAGAGGATCTAATTGATTACATAAGCTTCGCAATTACTTTGCCTATTTACATGCAACTTGAGCGGAGTGTATACTGAGTACGAGTTCGGAGTGGTGATAGTCAAGATTATATTGACGGAAGAACCACGCTGGCTATGCAACCACTGGCAGCGGTTCAATCCACAAACTGGTTTAAAATAGCCCGAAATTTCTCTCCCTAACCTCCCGGCTCTTGCCTTTAATAGCCCACACGCCCCAATTCGTCTTGACCATTACCCTAGGGTCAAAGTCCGCAATCTCCCACTTCTCGCTCCCAAATGCGTTCGGTCCAGGAGTAATGACCCAATCAAACTCCCCTGCTATCTCGGGAGCAGTAGAAAGTGATCTCACATCTCTCTCCACATCCGCTGGAGAGAAACCGGTGACAAACATAGCACACTTAGTTGACAAGAGCATGGGTACAACAGAACCCCACTCTGTGGGCGATGCAATCTGGAGAAGTGGTTCACCAGTTTCAGATGTTGACCCTGATGAAGGGAACCCGAAACCAGGGGAGAAGAAAAAGAAACAGTCGGAATAGGGATCGAGTGTATGTTGGAATTGAGCGTGAACTTCAGCGTAGTTGCATTGCATTCCAGTGATAGTCAACTGAGGAGTGTAGGCTACTGTGTATGATGGGACGCCGTATCGTTGAATGGAGTCGCGCGTACGCTTCAGTCTGGCTATAGGTGCTGGAGTAGGCGGCTGGTAGACATTTGGAAGGTAAGGAGCTTTGTCCTCTGTAAATTCCGAAGCGGATATCAGTGTGTTTACTTGGGACTCCGAGGATGTCATTTTCACAGTTTCCGTGGCAGATAAAATCACTGAGGGCTGCTCTGCTGCTTCTGTATTAGGATGTTTCGATGCAAAAGACTTATCAGGGCCTGGGGGTTTAGGCAGCGAGACTTGAGGTCCAATAAAAAAGATATGGAAATGCGCCGCGGGAAACAATCTCGTAAGTTGTTCCCAAACATGCGGCGGCAAAGAAGACTCTGCACGAGCTCCTAGAACGAATATCCGTATCTGCATTTTTCCAGCAGCAGCCTCGTCTGTCTCTGGAGTGCCTGGGGGTGTATGAAGGGTTGTCCGAAGAGCTGCAGGGCGTATTAATTGAAAGCATATAGAACTTAGGATAATTGTAGGGATGATTACCTGCCAAAGATCGACTCCCTTCCGGTGTCAATCTACGATTGCTCAACATGAGAGGACTGTGCTGGTGAAGAACAGAGCCAATGGTGATGGGATATGTGAGTAGCTTGCTGGCATGTCTCCGTGACCTGTCAGTATCTATTGACGGAAAACCTCTAGTGTACCAGAAAACATCCCAATTAGAAAAGGATATAGCCTCGTCAAGACCCTGTTCACCTGGGGTCCGATAATTATCATTGAAATGAACCGAAACAAGAAACAGAATCAACGATACCTGGAAGCTCAAACTCGCGCATCCGCCTTCCGCTTCTGAGATCATGCTCGTCCTCATTTGCCTCTCTGAGACGAGAACAGTATTTCTGATGCTCAGTGTCCTCTTTCCAGTGTTCTTCGGAGCAATGAGTTGGCCATCCACAATCCGGGCATTCAAACTGCACCGATTTCGCCTGAGCTTTTGTATGAGCATGTACATGTTCATGCGCAGATGAGCAAACTGGACAAGGGGCCAGCTGTTTTATGGCCTCTCCACGACTCCGTACTTGAGGAAACTGTGATTTAGAGAAGAGGTGAAAGAGGTTATCTTGCGAAAGTATGGGTGCAGGAGCACCAAAACCTTCTGCTTGCTTTTTCTTGAACAAGTTGAACAGAAACCTTGTTCCAGACTGTTGACATTGGGCGCGATTGACATAGATAGATTTCAGTCGCGGAGTCGATGTATAAGTTCTCTTGTATCGTAGAACAGCTAGCCGCATGAGAGTCGAACCCGCTGAACTGAACGACAATGAGCGAGCCAGTGACGAGGTCTAGATGAAGGACCGGAAACATCGGCCCGCTTTTCTCAGCTTGTTCTCATCAGCATGACTTCCAGACAAGCATCCATATCTCGCAAGACGAACGAAACTTCCATAGATATCTTCCTAGACTTGGACTGTCAACCCGGTTCTGGAAATGTCCAAAAAATCGAGATTTCCACTGGTATCGGTTTCCTTGATCACGTATGCTATCTCACATCCTCAATTCCTAGAGGGACAACTGAGAAATTCATAGATGTATACTGCCCTTGCGAAACATGGTGGCATGTCCTTGACCATGAAATGCCAAGGCGATTTATGGATAGATGATCACCATACTGCAGATATGTACTAGTGTTCTCTCTTCCCAGTTTCCCAGACTTATCCCAATCAGCACAGGATAGCGCTATTGCATTGGGGACAGCATTCAAGCAAGCTTTAGGTGAAGTCCGCGGAATCAAAAGATATGGAACTGGGTTTGCACCCCTTGATGAGGCGCGTTTACATATTACGCACTACGATGTTGCCAGCCACAGCACTCTACTAAGATCATGTTGTTTGGTTTAGGCCTTGTCTCGCGTCGTCATCGATATCTGCTCTCGACCACACTGTGAAGTAGATATGGGCCTTCGAAGAGAGAAAATTGGGGATTTATCTACAGAAATGTTTCCTCATATCTTCCGTTCCTTTGCCATTGCTTCGGGTGTCACCCTCCATGTTGATGTACTTAAAGGCGAGAATGATCATCATCGGTAAGTGGTTCTATCTAGTTGCACCCACTCAGGCTAATTGTCGCACCAGAGCTGAATCTGCGTTCAAGGCTCTTGCAATAGCCATCCGCAAGGCCATCAAACGTACTGGTGGTAACGAGGTTCCTAGCACCAAAGGGGTACTATAGAGCCCAGAGGTTAAATGAACACAACAGGAAAGTGTTACTCAAAGACCCATGTACAATATATATATGTCAAATGTCACCCGAGGTGAAGATTGTTGTGTAAAATGTCCTTGATACACGGAATAAGCTGGGTTTCTCCGGTCTATTTAATGTGACATTCTTCAAGACCAGAATAAACACCTCTTTTCCATGGGAGGATTGAGCTGGAGTGACAGGATTAATAAGACTAGATTGGTATTAGAAACACAAGCTTACTTTGGCACCTTTCGGACAGTTGAAGGCTTTAGCAAACTCTGGAATGTTGTAAAGTGTTCCATCCACTCGATACTGTGTTGGTGAATGGGGGTCAGTACGGATTCGTGCGACCTGGTACATCAGAAAAATTAGCCCGTAATCACTATGAAGAGCAGCGAGTGATAGCTATACCGCTGCTGCTGGTTTTATCGATCTTGCCCAAATTCGCCCAAAGGAGATGTAGAAGAGTTGCTCCCTACAAAAAGATGAGTAACAAACCAGCGAACGTTTAGAACAATACTTGCTGGGTGTAATTCAAACCAGGCAAAAGGTACTCATCACCCTCTGCAAAAGAGCTCCCGAATTGAGACTTCCATGCTCGGTAAGCCTGGATAAGACCAGTATCTGAGATCAATTAATAACACTGTTGGTCTTCTTGCTAAAAATATTTAGGGATAGCGCTTGCCTCCTATGTTCTCTCCGGATGTGCTGGTATCAAGAAGGTAAGTTCCCATCGTCCTACCCAGATATACTGAAACTCACAGATTGCCCTAAGTAACTATAAGCTTATACACCACCAGAATGAATGCCAATGAACTCACATTTACGTGAACTTTGCCACCTTTCCCGTCATCAATGGTATATGCTAGGAATGCATCCAGAGATTCAGTCTGGTATATCAAAATAGTTTGAGTGAAGCAGTGTACCTGAGTACTGCTTAACGATGCACTCTTGTTTTCGATCAAACCCTTCACTTGTGGAGTTCGTCCACCATTCTTCAAGTTTTCCTTCTTGATTATATAATCTTCCCGCAGAATCGAACGCGTGCTATTGCAACAAGTATGTAAGTATTCAGTAGGAGGTTTACTATCAATGGAAGAATGACAGACCGTTAATTCGTGAGAAGCAACTTGACCAAAAGCACCATAAGCCAAATAAGAAGGCCATTCAGCCGAGAAGAATGGCGGCTGGAGAATTCCAGCGGGGAACACAATCTATAGAGACCTGTCAGTAATGCGCTGGGAGCTGCATACGAAAAACTTTACTTCATTTGCTGGGGGGTTGAAATAGGCATTCACCGTGGAAGCATACATTTCCCAGGCATTAGGGTTACGCTTCTTGCCTAGTTGCGACCATTTCCGGATCTCTCCGTGTTTCCTAAAGAGTGAAAACACTTCATACATATCAAAAGAACCTATGAATGAGACTCACGCAATACTTAGCATATTTTCAAAAAAGGTGTCCTGATGGACAGTGGCTTCCTTATAGTATTGGAGCAATGAAGCTGGATCACGCGTGTCTGGAAAGAGAGGATATCCAACTTTGACCCGAATAGCATCCGCCTTACGATGAGACATTAGTTTCGTTGTCATAGAGAAAGAGAATTGCATGCGAACCTTCTGCGCAGCGGCTTTAGCAGACCTTTTGTCCATCCATTCAATGTGGTCCAGAGAGTTCTTGAAGCTTGAGACGATGTCTGAGATAAGCAGCGATCAATCAGATGTAAGTGGACCAAAGACATTTACTACCTGTGATGACCTTGCTAGCTTTCGCAGTCGCTTTCTCGTCCAAACCGAATGTTTCATTGACAAAATATCGTCCCATGGCAAACCCCAGAGCATTCTCAACAACTGCGGCACAGAACTCGGTCCTTTCACCAACGACACCTTTTTTCAAACCCATCAACTCCTCCTTGAGTGTCCTAGCAGCTTGCCACACTTCACTCTCCATACCGAGATACTCAGCTACCTGCAAAGCAATCTGAGAAACCAGGTATGCTTCAACGACAGATGACGATGTGTTGGCAAGTATGGACGCAAGAGAATATGGGTAAGGAAGATATGTGATGATAACATGAGTAGGGAAGGTGCGAGGAGCGAACGTGGCAAGGTAAGTTGGGATGTCGATGTACTTATTCAGGGTAAAAGTCAAGTTGGCGATAGGAACTGGATTGTACGTTCCGATAGGATCCTGCTGAAGCACATCCCTACGTCTTAGTCAGCTTCGACGGGTAAGATAAATAACAAGAGCCGCCTAACAGGTCCAAAGAAGCGTTAGCAATCTGGCCTTCAAATTGAACAACCTGCTTCGCGAGTTTGCGAACGCGTTCCAAAGGTGACTCGTGTCCATTTCCACCATTCCCATCATCTTCGTCTGGTTCATCACTTCCCCATGGTGGCCAGGGCCAAGGAGGCCAGGTGCTAGATCCTGTATCATCGTTCGCAGAAGAAAATATTGCTGGGTCATCATACTGAACCAGCATAGAGTGCTCGTTGTTCTCGTCTAAGGCTATCAGGACTCGGTATATGACGTCTTCATAGAGAGTGAGGATGTCTTCTTCCACATAATACTCCTACATGGATTATCAATGGACAATCTGACGTAAAGTAATCAGTTTTCGACCTTTGATGGTAGACCTAGGCTAGGTTGGCTGAACCATAAGCTCATATCGTTTGGCTGGAGTCCATCTCCTTCTACGAAGAAATCGAAAAGAGAAGAGATACCTATAAAAAAATAAAATGTCTATGATCCACGAAAAACCAGACGAAACAATAAATTACCTCGCGAATGGAGATAGGCCAGTGCAGCTGTCAAACCACGAGGACCATCGCGCTCATCCTCAGGGATAGCCACTGAAATATCAGTGCTTTCGCCGCGATAGAGTTTACGTAGAATCTTTACGATATGCTTCAGAGGTGAATCTCCCAGTGCATTGAGTGTGTTTTCATCGATGCATGAGGTGTACAGCTTCTGTAACTTATGAAGTAGTTGGTTGTCGTAGGAAGGTGAAGTATTGGAGTTAGGGTCAGCAATCGTGACATTGGCCTCAAGAATGCTCTGGATAATTTGCTGGTTCTTTTTCGCCAGCGCTTCAAATTGACCGTAAGAACCTTTATCTGCTGGAACAGGATGTTCTTTGAGCCAACCACCATCTACAATAGATTTCAAAGTTAATGAATAGTCACTAGACGAACTAAGGAGCAGCGTACTAGCAAAATCGTAGAAATTCTCGCAAGGATCCTGGGTGGTATCGAGGGAAGAAAGAATTGAGGCAGACAGCAGGATACATTTGGGGCTAAGACAAGTAGACTAACGGATGATCAAATAATGCGTGGCGTGAATTGTGCAGAAATGAAAAACGCACCTCGCCGGGATTGCCTGTGGGACTTGGTCTATGAACCGTGGTTGTCGTCACCTTGGTAGTAGTCGAAGGCACTGCAGTCGGTACCTGCGTTGTGGCCGTTACTGTTATAGTACTTCCTTCATGCTTTCCGCGTTCGACATTGAGCTTGTGCTGAGTACCAGCGAAAAGGCCGATGAAGACACTAGCAAGCAACAGGAGGACAAGAGCCACAACTAGGAGTATCTTTGCAAGGTCTGTCAAGGGCTCGCTCAGGATGGCATTTGCACGACTCTTGAAGGTATGAGATTGTGCTGGGCGATCGTTTTCTTCAGTTTCTGGGTCACGGAGTAAAGGTGCGGTTTCTGAAGGTGCCTCAGCTCACACGACAGGGAGGTAGCTGGTAATAGAAGGTTACTACAGACCTTGGTCAGTCGAGGGCCGTGGTTCGGCCATCTCTGATGAAGTAGAGCTCAGAACTTAGATGGCAAAGAAGTTGTGTTTGAGATATAGCACCAATGGTGGTGGTTCTGCCTAAGTTCTTTCGGAGTCTATGTTGATGTAATTCTCGCGCAACACGTATGGCTTGGCCGCCGGCCACAACATGACGACACCCATGACGCAGTCTCACTATCACGCAGCTGCCATCAGCTCTGAGTCTGTATGAAGCACTCAAGTATACACCAAGGCATGGCCTATGCGGGACTATACTATTTGCTGCACCGGGAGATATATTTCCCAATATTATTTCCGTGAAACCTCTTTTGTGTATCGACTGTCACGCCTTAAACAAGAGTTCTCACCCGGCGGCATCGTTGAAGTATTAGGGCAATCAGCTGGCCCCTCAGGGCAGGTCAAAGCGTAGAGACATACTTAAAGCCCAGGTCCCCACCACTTAGAAAGCTTGATACCTTGAACTCACTTTCGACGCTTCAAGCTTCAAGGATGACGGCTTCCATTCTATGTGCCACTGCTCTCTTTACTTGGGCGGTTTATCTACTATATCAGCGCATTAACCGTTCATCGGTTCCTCTGCCACCTAGTCCACCCAGAGACGTAAGAATACCCAAACTATTGTAAGCAGCTCTGTCTATATGTGTAACTGTTATAGGCCTGAAGCATACGGTTTACACAGTGCTTATCGCTACTATCATCGGATTTGTGAGCTTTGTGGACCTGTTTTCACACTGCCCAGTTCCTTTGCTGGAGGCCCCACAATTATCATTGGTCGAGTAGATGCCGCCATTGAAATTCTTGAGAAAAATGGGGCGGCTACATCTGATAGGCCGAGAAACATATCCGTTGGAGAAATTTTGAGTGGTGGAATGAGGACTTTGATCACTCCTCAGGGCGAAAGGCTCAGGAAAATGAGAAAGTATACTGTCGTTGCTAGATCCTCATGATTTTTGGCAACGTCTGATGTTATGTATTCTAGGGCCTTGCATGTACACCTCCAGCCGCAGAGGTCTGAACAATTTATCACCACCTTACAGACACACTACGCCAAGGGTCATATCCTCAATATTATCCGTGACCCAGAAAACCATCAGGGGCACGCGAAATTGTACGGATAATTCGGCTCTTCAAGTTTTATTTTTGACTATCATTTCGACAGATACGCCGCATCTCTAGTCCTTTCTCTGACTTATGGTGTTTATGATGTGCATTCATACAAGGATCCGAGGGTGGTAGCAGTGAACAAATGCTTGCAGTTTATTAGCCAAAACCTGACGCCCGGGTTATGGAAAGTGGATAGATATCCATGGTTGAGGTTAGTATGGCCAGTTCGTGGTTCTACCTTCTAACATTGAGACCATAATAGATATGTACCGGGGTATCTGCGTATATTAAAGGAAGGTCATCAGGAAGAGCTGAATCTCTTCCGCTCCCAGTTCAACGGAACGAAGATAAGATTAGTGCGTGACTCATATCCTTTGCCGCATCAACTCAGATTACTCATGCCATCTACTAGAACACTAACCCTTCGGCAGCAGAGTCATTCGCCGGTTATCTCATGAGAAATCAGTCAGAGCATGGCCTATCCAACGATGAAATGGCATACTTAGCTGGTAGCATGTTTGGTGCAGGAAGCGATACTGTCCGTCCACCTAGTGGGTTTCAGTCTAGTCTGAGGTCAACTAACATTCTAGCGATAGACCGCTGCTGCTATATCTGCCGTCGTCTTGTGTTCTGCTCTTTATCCAAAATTTTCAATGTTATTACAACAGGAAATGAAGCAAGTGTTTGGCGATTCCCCACCTACATTGGACGAAATCCTTCCTGAGAATACACCCTTTTTGCACGCATTCGTTCATGAGAGCTTCAGGTGGAGGCCTGTCTCCGCATCTGGTAGAGCATCACCATGTTCCGCTTGATTGAGGTCTAATCAATACTTTAACAGGTTTTCCACACAAAGTCACCCAGGATATTCCATGGGTGCGTAGTTCAAACTCTTTTCTCAAGCTGGAATTTATCACTATTGGTATTTGTAGCAAGGATATATTATCCCCAAGGGTTCCACGATATTCGGGAGCGCCTGGGCGATTTCTCGCGATCCAGAATATTTCCCTGACCCAGAAGCCTTCAACCCGTACAGATGGATTGTCACGAACACCACCGGGCAGGAGACTTTCGACGAAGGTTTAAGAGCTAAGGCTCTACGCTCGTTCGGATGGGGTAGGAGAATCTGCCCAGGCAATCGCATGGCTACACGGTGTGTTTGTCCCTGTCAGGTTCGTTTATTGGCTCATAGTTGCTCCCGCGATAGTTCGGTCCTATTAAACACTGCTCTACTACACTGGGCATTCAATATTCAAGAGGACTTGAAACATCCCATTGATCCTCTGGCCTTCACACCAGGCATGAATGTTCACCCTCTACCATTCAAAGCTATCTTCTCTCCTAGAGATGGGCAAACCTGGGACAAGATTCAAGCTGCTCTGGGAAGTGGTTACGGCGAACTCGGAACGCAAGAAGAAGTCTTAGACTAATATCAGACCCAACGAATTATCCAGTTTGGTATTGTACGTATCGGTGTCGTACCGGTTGTAAACCAAGATCAGTTTGTATTTCCAAATCTCTTGTGTAGTCAGAAGAAACGTTTCGATGACATTTCTGTGGTATGAGGGACTGGCGATTAGTTTAGCTACTTCCTGTCCACAGTCTCAAATTTATCGCCAAGTGTCAGCAAAAGTACCAATCAAACGTTCTAGAATTTTAACCAGAGAATTACAATTGTTTCTGACGCGGAATGATGTGCATGGAACATCCGACTTTTAAAAAGCTAAGATTAGCTAAGGAAATCAGACATAGATAGATGTCAGAGGCTGTTGGAACGCAGAAGGTACTCTCGAATCCAGGTCCTACAAGGACCACCTACATCGATGTAACAGGAGTCAGGATGGTATGACTGGCACAATTTGTGTCAGGCATGAATGATTATTTAATCACCGAGGGGTTGCTGGCCATTGCTAAATTCCGCAGATGGTATTGGGCTGGCATGGGAGGTGGACGGAACAAGATTACAACTGTCCACTGGCGGAGGAAGGTGTGTCACCGAAAGGAAATCTTTAATGCGCCCTTCATTGATGCAACATCGAGATGGAGATGAGGTGACAGGTGTGATAAACGTGGTGCGTATTTCCAGTGCAGCACTGCTGTTAACCCATCATAACGTCTCAGGAAACTTTATCCTGCTAGCAGGGTGTAAGCTGATATAATATAACGACAATAGCAAGACATGAAATACAGATAGTTGACATATAAGAAGAACCTAATGGAGGGATGCTGTAAATGACTGGGGCACAGGTGGCCAAATGGAGGACAAATAGAGGATACCGTGACAGGATACGCGTCACGCCACTTACCACTCCTTGCCCTCGTTCATCTCAACCTCAGCCCTTTCACTTCCTGCTCCTTCCATTGATTTCATCTCAACACTCACAATGCACACCAGCGAATACGACTACCTCTTCAAACTTCTTCTCATTGGAGATTCTGGTGTTGGCAAGGCATGTACACCGTTTGCACCAGATGCAGCCCCTTCGTCGCAATACGAGACAGTGCTAATACCATTATTTCTCTCTCCTTCTTATTCTTCTTCTAGTCCTGTTTACTGTTACGTTTTGCGGATGACACATACACGGAGAGCTATATAAGCACCATTGGCGTTGACTTCAAGATTCGAACGATTGAACTTGAAGGCAAAACTGTGAAGTTGCAAATCGTAAGTCTTTTCCTTGTTCTCCACGTTTTCTCCACCTCGGAAATCCCTTTACTACTTGTATATTGAGATTTAAATCTTTGCTGTTGTTACAATAATTCTGACTCCTACTTGATACAACTCAACTACTCTTTTGTCATCTTACTGACTACTTCAACTTTCTCAGTGGGATACCGCAGGTTCGTTTCAAATGTCCAGAATACCTTATTGCGCGAGTTAACTTTTCCTTCAGGACAGGAGCGTTTCCGAACAATCACATCATCTTACTACCGTGGTGCTCATGGCATCATTGTGGTCTACGATGTCACAGATAATGGTTGGTGGTTCTTCTCGATTCCCCTTTAGCTTTCAATAACTCACACTAACTTCTGAACTCCTAGATACTTTCACAAATGTGAAGCAGTGGCTTCAGGAAATCGACAGATACGCATCGGAGGGTGTGAACAAGCTTCTAGTTGGCAACAAGTCTGACTTGACATCTAAGAAGGTCGTCGAGTACAGTGTGGCCAAGGTACGTCAGTTTTTGACATAAATCCAGTTCGGTAAATTTTAAATTTCTTTGTCACTGTTCCTTAGGAATTCGCCGATCAGCTGAGCATCCCTTTCCTGGAAACATCGGCTAAGAATGCCACCAATGTTGAGCAGGCCTTCTTGACAATGGCAAAGCAGATTAAAGATCGGTACGTCCAGTTAACTTGTTTTGCAGCGTTTGTCTTAGTGTTGATATCTGGGTGCACAGCATGGGTTCCCCTTCAACATCCGGCGCGGGTAGCAAGTCGTCAACTATTACACCTGGCCAATCTGTACAACAGTCTAATTCTGGAGGAGGATGTTGCTAATTGTATAGATCACAATCCCGCTTGCTAGTCATGCTATGTTATCTATGGATTTTGCTCATATTCCTGGCTGCTTCTTTTTCACCCACTAAAGCGGGCGGTGGTTCTCTACTAGTAGTATAATTGGCCCGTTTCCTATACAGCTTTTCCGAACTCTTTCACTATACGCCTGTGTCACATTCTGTCCTTGGGGCTCTGACGAACCAATGACATAGCTCCTTGTCCATCTTGATTATTTGTTTTCACTTTGCCGCAGCCGAGACACCTAGAACGATTGGTTGATCGGCTGTGGAAGGCTTAAGAATAAGTAAAGATACTTAAATCTGTGAGAGTTAACACTAAGCGCCGAGCAAGACATTTGCAAGACCAAGGAGACAATGAAAACTGCGGCAACTGAATGCTGATGATGGGACTCCAAACCAACTTTATTTACAGGTGATAATGTATGACGGAATAGTACAATCGTTGTGTAGTAATATTGAACGTATTGATTGTCCGCCGACTGTGGAGACAAAAGCAAGATAGCGAAGATCGATCGCGTCCCGTTTGACTAGAATAAATCCTTCCTCCTCTCCTTTCATCTATACTCTTTATATACCAGGGCCAACAATTGCAAGCGGAACCAAACCCATCAGACCAATCGAGGAAGCATCGGTACTGAAAATGGCCTGGTGATACCCAGCCACACGCAACAAAAATGCACAAGAAGAATCTTACACACAAAAAAAAAAGAAGGAAATAGGAGATCCACCCTTTCTGCTTCGACAAAGGAACTTTCCCAGCATTGGGAAAAAAACGCTTGCGGGCATGGATCGCCCCACAGAGATAATAGTGTGGTGCCGGTGAAAGGAGAGGGTGCATCGTATCGCGGGTTGATGTCTATGTATTGTGTGCCTGTCTTGGTTGTTTGGTCGTATATGGATTTAGCCTCCGCTACGACGCGGCGGTTTCTTGGCCAGAGACTTGTTAAAACGGTGGTAGGAGCCGGCGCTTATTGTAGGGATACTTGGTGATAATGGTGAAGCACTAGTACGATGTTTCTTTAGCGCAGGCGGCTGCATATAGAACTCGTCCTCATCACTATGATTTCCATATCCGGTGGCGCTCTTAGTTGCGGTGGTATGATTAGACTGGTGATATGGTTCTTCGTTGTGGACGGGAGAAGCACGTTTCCGCTTATAAGGACGCAAATAGGGTGGATGTGACAGGTCCTCATCGATATCCGGCAGTTCACATGAGAACAAAGTGGGGAGATGGCGTGGAAGAGGGATGGGAGCGACAAGGGGTGCATTGCAAACAACATGGACATTGGGTCGAATAGATTGCTCATTCATTTGTAACTCAAGAGATGATGTAGGGGATGGTGGTACATCCGATGAGTACCCGTCAGATGGTGTGGGTGAAACTGAAGACAAGGAAGCAAAAAAAAAACAGTGGAGTGATAAGCACGACACGGGTTAAGATCGATTGAAATGAATGGGACTTACAGCCTAGTTCGGGTATGAGCGTTGGAACGCTCGGATGTCCATCAGGGGCAACATTTGTATGGTTCCTGCTGGTGCTTGGGGGGCAACCAAAAGCCGAATTGGCCTGAGTGCTCAGGAAACCCCAGGAAGAGTGGTGGTGGTGGGACAAATAGTTCTGCTCGCTATATAGTCTTTGAGAGTGACCATTGCACCGTCTTTGAGATGAACAAGAACAGGAGGCAGGGAGCTGAAGATGAGACCAAGGCCAGCTATGATATGATTGGGGTAGCAAGAAATCCATATGCTGAGTGGAGAAGTTCATAGGAATAGAAGGAGGAGAAGAAAGGAAGAGAGACAACGGGAAGGAGCATGTTAAGATCTTTTATATAAAGGAGCAGCTCTGGCGTGGCAAAGGGGATATAGAAACACGAGAATCACTGTGTCCCTTAAGCCTGGGAGCAGCGCCTGATGGCGGCAATTCCTTCATGTCGACGTCTCGGCACAAACGAGTTCGATATCTCTCAGCCACACCCAGCCACATCTGTCCTGCCTTGTTAACACAATCCCCTTTCCTCATTGAACAATTCCATTATAGCTTCTCTCATTTATTGTCTAATACACCCATATCTAACAGCAACCAACCCGGTCTCCATCTTGTCATCGCCTTCCATCCATTCGGGGATTATTCAATCACATTTCACTTTTAACATAACCGTACCACAGCTTCTCTTCTCACCATCCGCGATCAGCGAGACGGCCTCCTTGTAACCCTGAATCGCTAGAATAAAAAGTACGTACAGTTAGTCTCCGCTTTAGTCTCCAGTGGATCACAATGATTCCGATCTCACATGTTGAGCCCCGCCATGGCGTCGCCGAGGTTCTCCGAAACCTGTTAAAACACGATTTCCGTGATTATCACACGACATGCGTTACGAAGGATGTTCTCTCACCTCTGCGAGAAGTTTTGGATTGTTGTAATGCGTCACCTGCCGAGAATAAGAGTCATTTTTAGCTCATTCCACACGTCGACTAGGCGTGCGTAGGCAAACTCACCGCCTGGACGATGGCACGAGCACGCTTGGCGGGGTCTCCAGACTAGTGTGGCACCGCAAGCAGATGGTACATCAGAGATGAGATGTGTAAGCATGGCTTGGAATGATCGAGTGGTTACCAACCTTGAAAATGCCAGAACCGACAAATACTAGGATGACACAGACGATGTCAGTAAAGAGAACCAACACTATTCAGGGTTATTCTATTCACCTCCGTCGCAACCTAACTGCATCATCAGCGCTGCATCAGCTGCATAAAAAATAGGACAATAAGTATTCCGCTGGAGTAGTAGAGAATTAGGCCCCACCTGGTGTGGCAATGCCTCCAGCAGCGAAATTGACGACTGGAAGTCTCTTCAGCCTTGCTGTTTCCTTGAGGAGGTGGAAAGGGGCCTGAATCTCTTTAGCATAGGCATACAACTCTTCTTCGTTCATAATTGATATTCTACGAATTTGCCCCATCACTGCTCGGGAGTGTCGTACGGCTTCAACAACATTTCCGGTGCCTGCTTCGCCCTTGGTCCTGATGAACGCCGCTCCTTCGGAGATTCGTCGCAAGGCTTCGCCAAGGTTACGTGCACCACAGACAAAAGGAATCTTAAAGTTGTGTTTGTTTATATGGTACTCTTCATCCGCAGGAGTAAGCACTTCCGATTCGTCGATATAATCGACACCAACAGCTTGCAATATCTGTGCACAACCGTTAGATCGAATGCAGGTTACAGCTTAGGCATAGACCAGAAATGAAAAGGCGAAGCACCTGAGCCTCCACAATATGACCTATGCGAACTTTTGCCATCACCGGAATAGTAACACTATCTTTGGTAATGGAGAATATCAGGAGCTGAAGGACAATTGATCTCGTTCAATGATCAGATTGAGATATATACATACCCTGGATAGACTTGATCATAGCAGGGTCACTCTAAGAGAACGATCCGTCAAGGTCCCATCTGCTTCGCGAGAAGAGCATCTCATAGCCTATGCGTACCATTCTGGAAACGCCACCTTCAGCTCTGATATCGGCAGGCACACGCTCGAGTGCCATCACTGCACAGGCACCAGCTTCCTCAGCAATACGGGCCTGTTGTAGTCACAGAAGGGTAAACGATTAAGCCCTTGCAAAGAATCTGAATAGCCAGGGCGGTCTTCACCTGCTCTGGATTGACTACGTCCATGATGACACCTCCCTGTCGCCCAATTCAGTAAGAACAAGTTGCCGAAGGAATTTAACAAAGCAAGAAACACCTTAAGCATCTGAGCCAAGCCAGATTTCACCTACATAGAAAATGGGGGCTAGATGTTACGATTGACGGAAAAAGCTAGATGAATGTGCCATACACCGAAAGTGCCTAGACTGGTATTGGCAGATCCATCACGAGCGTTGCTGCGAACCGGAAGAGGGGAAGGAACAGGAGTAGAGCCAGCCCCTTGAGGGGTCTGGGAACTATGTTGGGGTACTGGAGTAGTCATGATGCCGTTGGAAGCAGGAAAAGTTTTTCAGTCGCAACCGTGACTCAGACAATCGTCAGACAAGCATCTGCCCATTCCTTCGGCTCTCCGTCCTCGGGCCGGAAAGTCCAACAGCAGTCCAGTAGGGATCCAGTCAAGACACGAAGAGATCCAATTTCAGCTTTGAGTATTCCATTTCCATGCACCCAAAACAAGGTGAACCGGGTAATATAGCAGCGTGATAAGCTAGGAGGATACTCAACACACACTAGATCTCAGAATCCCCTAGACTGTAACCATTCTATCACCTCATTCTTCATCCTGGGCCGTGCCCCATGTAAAACTAGGTGTTTCGAACGAATCACTTCCACTTCCAAACGACCCATGTCTGATTCAGATATTGCCGTCTCGCCGTCGATCAGATTCTGGCGTATATCTCGCGAAAGTGCCTAGACGGATAAGGACAAATCCATTTGAGTCAAGTGACAAGTAAGGAGTAGATGGGATGTGACGCGTACATTGATATCTCCCTCCACATTTCGTATCAAAATTAGACATCGAGCGCCAGCATTTTTTATGTCAGTGTATACTGGCAAGGATCCCATCGAGTTTCGCGGTATGTAGTACGGATACTGAACAGCCTTTGAAGTTTCGGTGGTTGCCTTGGATAGTGCAGCTGCGTTGTAGTGGCGATCTAACGGGAGCCTCAATGAAACAAATTGGCGCTGTATCCGTAGGGAGTTGGCGAACATCCTCGCTGGTATCCCTGGTGTGTGGGTAAGGAGAAAGAACTTGGAGACAATGTAAAGCGCCGTGTGTATAACAACTCAACAGTTCAACTATTTGGTCAAAACGTGGCTCGAAAATGATACCAAACAGTTGACATCATCCTCATTCCTGACTGCTTCAGCAAACCTCCATCAAATTTTCTCAGAATCCTATGACTACACAGCAACCCAAGGGCGCACAAGAAACCCTCAAGGCTTTCATCAAGGTTTGTCTGCATTTCCCTTAATCATATGGTTAGATTGACAATATACCATTCAAGATCAATCCCAAGGCCTCATATACATTTGACAGCGAGCGTGATTCCTCAGAATCCGAAATCTGCAGGGAAGGGGGTTCTAATACTCGGGAGTGCATAAAGGTATTGCTCTCATATCTTATTTCATTTCTATGGCTTGTTGGCTCAAAATGTATTGGGCATTACATTTCCAGCTACAAATGCAATCTAAGCAACTGTTTGAAGCGATGCAAGTACGTTCCTGTCGCTATACTTCTCAGTTCCGATATGGTTGACCAACAAACCCCACAGCAAAACGGCTTCTTCTGTTCACTTCCTATGGACCCATCTCGGACTCACATGGAATGTAAACCAATCCCAAAATGATGAACTTTGCTTCACTTGCTTGAAGCTTCAATCCATATATTAATGTCTATACACTGCCTACACATTGGCAAGGGCTACAATAGATGGAGAGTTGACTAGTGATTGATAGCAACCAACGATGGTCAATCAAATACTCAAACCCTAGAGAGTAGCAGCCGCTTTCTATGCCCCAGTGATCGCCATCACCGAGTTTACAGCTCGATGAGATGTATCAGCCATATGCATCACCTCTTGTGTATCATGCAAGAACCCGATTTTGGCCTGTTCAAGATGACGTTCCGCCGCCAACCTTACCATCTCCGCCGAGCGTAAGTCTATCGTTGACAACTCAAACTGAATTTTGGCCCGCCGTACTTCCTTTTCTAACGCATCAATTTTGTCACGGCTTTCCATCGCTCGTTGTCGAAAATATGCACACTGAACAGCCAGGATTAACACCTGAAACAGGGATCAAAACGCAAACGAATGATAGCACTTACATCCCAGTCTGGTGGAATACTCAACTTGCTCTTGAACGGTGGCCAATCTTCCTTGAACTCTGGTATATCCAGCAAGATCTCTTCTTCCGTCGGCAAAGCAAGTGGTTGAGGCCGTGTTTGAGTGACAGGCGTGGAAGAACCCTGAGTGTTAGAGACAGGCTCTGTTCGAGCAGGTGGTAAAGATGATTGGGATGTTACGGGGGAAACACCCGTCGATTGAGACCTGGCTCCATCTGTCCCTCTTGGAGATGAACCTGACGATGCCACTCCTGCTGAGTTATGAAGAGTTGGGTTGAATGCAGGATTAGGTGCTCGCACTGGGGGTACAGGAGATGGTATCATTGGTGACCGCGTCGAAGGAGAGGCCATTTGTCGATTCGCGTCCACATTCGTCCGTATTCGTGGTCCAGATGGGGGCAAACGCGTTCCAGAATGCTGGTAGAGGTATTCCTGCTTGGATGGACCAGCATTATGGTGAGTCCGGGGTTGGGTTGGAGGTTTTGCCCTTGGCAGTACTGGTACAACTGGTGTGAGGTCCTCCATCTTGACATCTGGTGCAGGTGGAACTACAGGGTCCTCTTTTTGTTTTCCTTTGTTGCTCGACAAAACAAGGTGTTCTCCAGTAGTCTCATTCAACTCGGCCTTGGGCTGAAGAAGCAGCGATACCTTACTTGTAACTAGAGTAGCAGACGCCCTTGGCTCTAACTTGGGTGAAGAAGGGAAAAATTCCTTTGGACTAGGTGAACCCGATGATTCCATTTTAGTGGAGACCGTCTTGACTTCTCCTTCTTCGCCGGGTTCAGAGGCCCGAATTGGAGAAGCGGCAGCTCGGGGAGGGGGACTATGTTTACTACGAGTAGACGGGGATCTACTTCGACCAGGGCTATGACGTCGACTCCTACTGTCATCTCGACGATAGTATCGAGAAGATTGGGGGGAATAGCCCCTTCTATATGGCGGGGAGCGTGAACTGTACCTTCTATCCCCCCGTGGTGAAGGAGTACGATTCCACCTACCACGCCGTGGAGGAGAACGGCTTCGCCTATACATCGGAGAACGACTTCTGGAGCCTATAGATAACAAGACAATCAGACAGGAAATATTTGAAGCTCATGTTAAAAAAAAAATGAACACACGGTCGTATCTCCTTCGCGACTCACGCTCGTATGGTCTTCTGTCATAATCATGAGAGGACCAATGGCTTCCTGAGTACGTGTACGAGTCCCATCTTCTATCACGTTCATTTCCCGGCCTGTACTCCCTATCTCTATCTCTATCTCTGTCATATTCGTACGAAAATCTTGCATCTCTATCATAATCATGAGGTGTCCTCATATATGAAGACCGGTAATCATCTCTTCTGTCTGGAGGCCTGTACGTATCTCGATCATATCCATAATCTCTCGGGGGCAGACGACGCGATGGAGATGGGATATAATGTCTATCTCTTTCATCTGTTATCGAGGTAGGAGGGGCGTGGTGAGGCGGTAGTATTTCTGGTTTGGGTGGTAAGTTCGAAGGAGGTGGCACTGACATCAGATTCAAAGTAAGAGAATGAGATCAGCCACGTGACCCAATGGCTGCTAACCCAACTTTGTATGCTTTAGCTTCCATCCCGCAGATTGAAAATACGCCTTCTGGTCAAGATGGTATACCAAAAGATCTTGAAGAAGATATGAGGGCCTATGGATGTAAACTTATTCAACAGGCTGGCATCTTACTGGATCAGTATGGCTCTTTCATTTGTCGAACTACAGGAATCGATGACCATTGCTGGACTTGTAGGAAACAAGTTGCCGTGGCTACTGCTCAGATTCTCTTCCATAGATTCTGGTATGTTTCTTCAATGAAGCAATTCAGCATTGGGGTGCGTAAATCCCCACTCTTATTTCTCATCAAACTCACTCAGCATCTAAAGGACATCGGTATGGGCGCCCTCTACCTTGCTTCAAAACTGGAAGAATGCCCCCTGCGTATTCGTGACCTCATAAATATCTACGACCTTCTTCTGCAACGTTCTGAACATAATTCGTCTTCGCCATTTCGTTACGCCCCAATGTCATACTTTGGCTCTACATTCTATGACCTGAAAGATGCGATCGTGGTCGCAGAGATGCAGCTGCTCAAACGACTGGGTTTCAACGTCAATGTCGTTCTGCCTTACGGTACTCTTGTTAATTATATGAGGGTGCTGGGTTTGACCAGTAGAGAAGATGCTTGCAGCAAAGCATGGGGATACCTCAATGACGCGTGCGTTCCATTGACCCATTGTTCAATTCCACTTTGTGGCATGTCTGAATGTATATGTGGACGTAGATTGCAAACGCCTGTATACGCCATTTACCAAGTTCCGACTATAGTCAGCGCCGCCATCCTCCTCACCATTCGACATCTAGATATCGCTCTGCCCTCGACACCACCAAATTGCTGGTGGGAGCTCTTTGACGCAGATTGGGAAGATATATGGATTGTTTGCGGTTATATCATGAGGTTGTACAGAGAGAGAGATCCAGATGAGATGAAGAGAGTAGTTAAGATGGTAAATAAAAAGGAAGTTCGGCGGTGGTTGGAGCTGGAAGAAGAACGTGACAATCGGTAGCAACGGTGTCCCTTTTGTCCAATCCCATTGCCCATATGGTTTCACGCCTTATACCTGCTAATAAATCACCAGGTGGGACAGCATAACAGCTCATAAACAGCGAAGCAGATTCAACGATTCAATGTCAATCACAGTCTCATCACAGAGTCCCATGTGAACACTCTTTCAAGTTGAATAGTTCGATCACGATGGCTGTTGGACCCTTCGCTAGAGCAAAGCAAGTTAAATCGCCGAATTGATGACAATAAAGAGTATGAGCTTGGTCACTGAAGTGAACACGTTCGTGATCGGGGCTGAGCGAAGACCCTTGGTTTCCTTCGTGGAGAATGGTAAACAGGCGAGAAGAAATGAGCCCGCCAAAGATGCGGTATTTTGCAACACAGTACCCGTTGATAGTAGTCTGAAACCGGATTGTCCGCTTGAGACTATCCAGATAAAGATAAAGATTTCGATGGATTCAGTGTGAGAGACTTCCCCAACGATGGCTGGGTGTGGATTTCTAAGTATGTCTTTATTATCATTTGCAGAAGACCCCTAAAGGACAGAATGCCATCAGGCTATAGAATTAACTTGAGCCTCATAACTGAGGGACACAATCTTGATCGTACATAGCCAAGGCTTTGCTGTTATATGAATCAGGACAAGTTCACACAGAAAATAAGTAGTGGTAAAGATTCCGACTTACTCTGTTGTTGGTGATCTGATACAGAAAGAGGGTGAACACAGAACATCCAAGGGATCGTTTGCGACGGTCCGAGCTCCGTCAAAGGAATTTCAACAACGGTAGCACTGAGAAATGGACTAATGGACTAAACATCTGTGAAGGCGACCGATGAAAGGAGGTAAGCTGGACCTTCCCAAATTAGCAAAAGGCGACCAAGTATTTGTAAATCGAGTAGATCGCCCCGAGCGGATTGCTGAATTTCATAGCGAAGTGATAGAATTGAATAGGCTTCACACAGACGGTGAAAATCACTGTGGGAATAGAGAGATTCAAACCCGGGAAGAGGAGTAAAATTTGATGATGCTTTCCAAACTGTTAGGTAGGACTTTGTAGACAGATTTCTGGAAACTACGTACTGTAGATGATAAGACCAACCTAACAGTGGGGCTGGTGATAGGCGTCTGTGAGCGAGGCGCGCTAACCCATCATGTTGCTCCAAACGAAGATGATTCCCTTTTTTTTGATTCTAAAGAATAGAGCCTAAGATTTCTTTATGGAGCATGAAGACGACACGACATGGACTTGTAAAAATTTGATCATGTTTGTATGGTCACTGACACTGGAACAAACAAACGGCGATGGTAAATAAGAAAAATGAATATGGCCGTTGGCCAAATCATAAAGAGTGGAAGTATGTGAGACAGACTTGAGAAAAGGAGTTTTCGACCAGACCTGGTCCTGGATCTGTACGCACCATAGCCCTAGTAAATGACAGCTTCGGATGGGATTAGCCGATGAGGTGCGTAGTACTCAGTCCTTCCGCTTGGAGATCAAGATATTGCTCCCGCTAAGACGAGTGAACTATCTTGGCTTGCCCCCTTTTATGTGAAAGGAGCACCCAGATATTTCTACTCTTTCACCCCCTTGCCCTGGATCACCGAGAAAAAGAGCATAGCAGCTGCGAAGAGATGTGAATAGGACACGAATAACGGAGCGAATATAGTAGATATGGCATAGGCGCGTTCTGTAGAAATATACCAAGGGAATCGCCAGCTGAATCAAAAGCCAAAACAATTTGCGTGATCTGATCTGGATGATTATATGACGATACGATGGTACATTCCACATGTACCTCCCAAGAACTTCTGCCTATGTACCACTCAGTATGAAAGGGTGATGGGTGGAGTAGTCGTGGCAACATTAGTAGGTCAGACTTGAGCTTAAGAACTGTGTAGCTGCAGTGATAAGGATTATGTGGGGTCTTGTGAATGCCAGCCTTATGCTATGTCAAGGGCAGAATCGATGTATAGGTTTTATCAAAGGGCAAGGAGCAAGAATAGATCTGTGTAATGCGGTTGTGTAAGTAAGCTGGATGTGGTGCGGCCAGTGAGACGATACAGAATTATCGATTCCAGACAACCAGCTGAGATGATTACAGACACAGTCAAGTCGCACATGGTGACCGTAACGTAACATAGTTGTGACAAGGTGTGACTCGTCCAGAATTCTTGCTTGCAGTGCAAGTCTCCTCAAGAATCGAAAGACAACGAACGGCCAAGCTTCGAAGGTGAATAGTCTTGTTCAAATCCTCTTCCCAGCCATCCAAACATCGAAATCCACATCTACGCATTGGAAGTCTACCGATTTGGATCGATTTGGCGATGGATTTCATGCCTTAACCAGCGATGGCATAGATCACACAACTAACTAACTCTCCATCTTCTCTCATCCAGGTCGATTCCCCTTATCTCAACATCCAACATGTCCCTCGTCATTCCAGACCCTAATCAACAATTCCAAGTCTGTTTCCTTCTCTGCCTTTTTAAACATCAAACCCAATGACCCATCCACAAATTAGCACATTCTCCGTCTGCTCAACACCAATGTCGACGGAAAACGCAAAGTCATGTACGCTCTCACCGAGATCAAGGGTGTCGGAAGACGGTACTCCAATCTGGTTTGCAAAAAAGCCGATATTGACCTCAACAAGAGGTTCGTCAGCAAAATCATATTTTTTTCCCCACTTTGGCACAAATAAGTTTATCATTCTCTTAGAGCGGGTGAGCTCAACTCTGACGAGCTTGAGCGTATTGTGACCATCATTCAAAACCCGACACAATACAAAATCCCTACATGGTTCCTTAACAGACAGAAGGATATCGTCGATGGCAAAAACTACCAAATCCTCTCTAACGGTGTTGATTCTAAACTGCGTGATGATCTCGAACGCCTCAAGAAGATCCGCGCTCACCGTGGTCTGAGACATTTCTGGGGTATTCGTGTCCGTGGTCAGCATACCAAGACGACTGGTACGGTTTCAATTTGGTTTAACAACTCCAAAATCAGGTTTCATTTATGTTTTTCTATCAAGGACGTCGCGGAAAGACGGTTGGTGTGTCGAAGAAGCGTGGTTAAGCTGTTTTATTTCTTCCTTCTTTGTTACTTTCAAGTATGTACCCATGATACTTAGGCATCCTCATTCATTATGCTATGCCACCGTCCGCAGCGGTTTCACGACATGATCAACTGAAGACTCTGCTCGCCCAACAGCTGGACTCGAATGTCTCATATGGAGATAATCTCCATTCAATAAGCTCGACTTTTCTAACAGCGCCTCTTCAGGACCGTCTCATCCGTTCTTAACCTCATTCACTCACTGCCTCGACCACCCCCTCGAGGGTCTCTCATGTCTGCTTGCACCCTCAAATCTATCTCCCAATAGTTAACATATTTTATTCTCATTTTCTCTACCCTTGCCATCCTATTCCACCACCACCACCACCACCTATATGCAACGTTCATTAATCTTTGTTCTGTCCTCGCTCGCGATCTCGGTCTATCCCGGTTCTACAGATCTTCTTGGCATTCGACTTCCTGTAAGCCGCATTTCCAAGGTCGTGAAACACAGCTCAATATTGGCGGGCGATGTAGGCGTGTCAAACGCCCACGACTTGTAAGCTTCTCCGTATGAATCCGATAGCCGACGCTATAACCGCCTCTTTCATTTCTAAGCTCGTACGTGATCAATATCGGCATTGGCGGTCAATCTTTACCGGTCCTACTCGACACTGGGTCTGCTGACCTCGTAAGATTGTGCTGTTCGGTTTTTGTCAGACGCTGCTCATCGAGTTATTTATTTTTTCATTTCATTTTTTAACATTTGGACTTTCCACACCTACGTCCACACAAAAAGTGGGTCGCTTCGGATGATTGCACTTCTCCGACATGCGAGGGTATTGCTAAATTCAACAAGTCATCCTCCACAACACTCTCGTTATTGTCTACCCCATTCAAACTTGACTATTTGGTTGGATCTGTATCGGGAAAAGTAGCGACAGATACGGTGACCATCGGACAATACCGAATCCACAATCAGACTATAGGTGCGATTTTCAACCTGTCTTCCTCTGTGTACGTATTTTTCTGATAGCACAGGTTGTTTTTCAAAAGCTCTCGCGAACTATAGCAATGGTGTCGATCTTGTAGGCATGGGCGCCTCTGGTATTTTGGGGCTCAGCTTCGCGCGGGCCGCTTCGATATCTCAACAAACGGGGCACACCGTCCTCGACAACCTCCTCCTCCAATTTCCCGAACGATCTCGATACTTCGCCTTCAAACTCGGTCGTCAAACGTCACGGCCTCACCCCGACCCCACGTCCTCCTTCACAATTGGCGAACTCGACCAAGAGTTTGCTAGTGACATGTCTAATTTCACTTTCTGGTCTGTATACCCATTCTCCTCTACTAGAAGATCTCAGAGCTACGACTATTGGAAATTACCACTGTCTGGGTTGACTATCAACTCTACACAAGCGTTCCAGCTTTCTGCTTCGAGTGTCCATGGCTCACGCACTCCAATCGCTATCTTTGACACTGGGACGACATTGATCTTGGGTCCGAGCAAGGACGTTGAAGCTTTCTGGAAAGCAGTCGGCAGTTCCAGGCAGGATCCGTCATCCGGGATGTGGCAGATCCGATGCGATAGAGCAGCGATGATTGACTTTGTATTCGGTAAGATTGGAGAACAACAGAAATCCATTCCTGTGCACCCAATGGATATGAACTGGATGGTCGGTGCGGGATTAGACGGATGGTGTTTGGGCGGTATTCAGGCGAACGACCATGTCCATTCGGGGGATTGGTTATTGGGGGATGCATTTCTTCGCGTAAGGCGCTCCTTCCTTCCCCTTGCCCTTGTATTCGCTCTTCAAAGTATATTGATTTTTTTTGAGATTGAACAGAACGTTTATGCAATTCACCAACTAGCTTCGTCGGGTCAATCGCCTAGAATAGGTTTGATGAGCACCACCAACCCCGTCGAAGCATACTCTACATTTCGTTCTGCTCGAGGGCCAGATTCAGAGCCCCTTCCACCGATATTGAATCCAGTGGGGAGCGCGGTCTCAGGTCATGCTCGCACCATCTCAACAGCCGGCGTTTACTTTGTGTCTACCTGCTCTGGATTCGTCGTTGGTGCGATTTTAGTGGCAGGTTTTAGAATACAGAAAGATTCCAGATATCGTTAGATCGCCAATATAGATTTCCCAGAAAATAAAATAAAATTGACAAGGTTGTACATTTGAGTAGGATAGATATGGTTTGTCCGAATAACGATGTAAAGCTTCATATCAGTGTGAATATTTGCACAGCGTTGGAGATAGTTAGCGCAGAGAGGAGGGATGGATCCGGAGGGTACTGAAGAGGTTCTGCCAGACCGAGGGGGAATACTAAGAGAAGCTGGGCTTTATTTTCCACCTATTGGTGGCTGGGTCGGTGGAGGGTAATTCAATGGAGGAGTAGCGTAGCTGGGAGCGTAGCCAGGAATAGAGTTGGGTGGACCTTGGTTGGGATGAGCATAACCGGGTTGAGCGATCATGGGTTCCCAGCTGTTTTACATTGGAAAAAGAAGAGTGTAAGAACGAAATGTTTTAGGGTAAGTGTACTAGTAAGGTGAAACTTGCTCACCCAGCTTGGACAGTATTTTCCCACTGGCAGGTACCACAGATCCAGACGTGTTTGGAGTTCATGGGGAAGACGGGAATGCAGCACAATTCAAACCATAAACGAGATTTTCCGCTGAAAACAGAAGCTGAAACAGAGAAAAAAAGAGTGGGAAGGGTAAGCACTCCCCCGTATCAGTATGGAAGAGGAAGAAAGAAGAAGAAGAAGAAACTGGAAGGAGAAGAGACCAGAAGAAGAATAAAAATAAAAGTTCATTCGTACACATAAGAAAAGGGATCTGAGAGGGGAAATCAAAGACAAGAACTTTGCATACCGTTGTGGCATCTCGGGCAGACTCTGACATTTTGCACATCATCTGGACGAACCTTGGTTGAGCAGCCGACTGGTCATTCCGAAGTAAATAAATATAATAAGACTGGAGAGCGAGAAACCAGCCAAACTCTAAAAAGAGATCGGTTGGGTCGCACGCACATATGATTGGAAGACAAACTAGGAGAGAAGAGTAGATCAGCTGTGTACTGCGATATTGGTCGAGAGAGAGAGAGAGAGAGAGATAAACGTACAGAAATCCATTTGCAAGCTGAGGGTACGAGGAGGACCTTATGGTGTGTGCCAAGGAGTTGATCTGCGCAGCTTAGTAGTATTGAATGACGTAAACGACATCGAATCATCGCTCATGTGTTATATCAACCACAGAAATATACATACATATGGAGGACTCTGAAACTACAATGAAAAAGGGTATCAAAGTAGGTATAGGAAGAAGAAGTAGCTTTGACTGCTGGCGCAGATGGATGAGAATCAACTATTTATCTCTTGTTAGAGTTCACCCGAACTATGAATTTCACCTATTTCGTGGAGAAGACGCTCATCTTTCAAGACGACTATCATACCAAGAAGAAGAAGAAGAGGCTCTCACTCGACTTTGTCCTTTTCCCGCGGCGCACGCCAATGACAAATGTCACAAGCCCAGATACGCTTAGTTCGTACCGGGACTAAGGGAATGAAGAAGAACTCGAACCAAGTTCTGGCTTTGACAGGACGGAGGGTAGCTTAACCGTGGATGAAAATGTTTCGAATCAAACGGAGTTGAACGATAAAAGGGAAGATTGTGTGAATAACAACATACGATTGTGACAGTTTGGACACTGTAAACTGGGGGACGAATTCTGGTGGACTGGATCAGGCTTGAACTTTGTGGGGAAACCAACTTGAAAAAGATGATCGGATATTGATAGTCGGCCGAGGGATATGGATTAGTGTGTGAGGTGGAATGGGATCTGATTTGAAGGGGATCATACAAATGATAGGAATACAAACTGCAAAGATGATGAGTGTTATAGTTAGACAACCGAAAAGAACGATAATCTCGAAACAAATAAAACATTTCAAGCTTACAGAACATCGCAGTTGGGTTTCAAGTGGCGATTGAGTGTATTTGATCACACAGATCATCAGATCCCAATTCAATTATTTAATTATGTACAGTTGGATCTAATCACTTATATCGACGTCATTTTCTTATCTCATCTCATAATACATACACACATACACACATACAGATCGGAATTACGCCGGAACTGCAATATCCTCTCAATAATATATCATGGCGCTGTAATCAACACTCCAAAAAGGTAGTGTCACATCATCCACACCCAAAAATCACCGCGCACCAAGTCTCGAGGAAACCGCGGGACGCCAAAAAACAAAAACAAAGCATCCCATAGTAAGCTCAGGAAATAAGGGAGTTTCAAGCGCAGGCATACATACCGAACAGGACCTATCATTACTAATCGAGTGAAACTGATTGAACGACTCACGAACAAGCGGTGTAACGTTAACACGGGAAATTTACCTACGGCTCCCCAGCGCGGTGATAGCTCAGATATGCGGGCCAATACGTACGGCGCTAGACCGTGTGGGGGGCACTTACAAACCCAACCGAGACTCAACTACACAAAAACAAACCCCACTTTATCGCTACAAAAGTGCGAGTGCGATGTCAAAGCGCTGCCGTGGTGGTGGTTACTGTAAGTGGTGTACTGTATATTAAAACTTAGTAAGAGCAGAGAGCGGCTAAGTTTGGATCAGTTGACCCCGAGGATAGTAATACAGTAAGTTACTGTAAAAGTGCCCCAAGATTACCTAAGCTCAGACGAAGGTTCAAATGTTCATTTTACAATTGCACATCAAATTCTTTGAATTATATTGCGGGGAGAAAATACATATTTGGGGTTTACTACCGTACAATTAGGACAGCAAGAGAGAGAGAAAAAAAAAGAAGCACCACGAATGGGGTAATGCCGGGAATCTGTGTGAGAGAAAGCAAAAAAGAAAAAAAAGGACACGGTTGTACACTAGAGATACAAAACAGGTTAAATGCAAAGAGAAGTTATCGAAGTTTGGAAGACGAATCACAATAAGGTAGCGGGAGTGGGGTATGCAATTTCATAATTAAAGAACAAAGAAAAGATCAGAGAAAATGGAAACGAATGTGCAAGGAGGCAAAAAAAAAAAAAAGCGCGAGAGAGGGAGTCCAAAGTTTGATGGATGATATTCTCACATATATATATAATTCAAAAGGAAGCTGCAGCAAAATGAGTAGGTTAAGAAGTAATCAGTTCGAGGACGCAGGGATGAAGAGCATCGAACTCTGAGAACTTGGATCGATCCCAGGGCTTGAGAAACCATGTCCACCGCTACCAAACCCTCGGCCAATGCCAAGGTCGGGTGGTAAAGTGATCGTCTGGTTTTCGTGACTATACATTGAAGGGAATGAATCATATGTCGGTGACTCCGGCTCATAGATAGCGGGAGGCGCGTGGGGTGACAGCTTTGGGAATTCTTCGAATTCATGACGTCCGTCTAACGGTCCGTTGAAATCGTTCGAGGGAGAGGTGGAATGAATGATGCCGTTACGAGTGAGATCCACGCTGTTGCCATATGGAGATGTCGGAGAGTCTATTGGTTGAGTATGTGTACTACTAGCGGCGGTACTGGGCGGTGAATAGGCCCACTGATCCCCGTAAGATTCAGTGCTAGAAGCCGTGTTTGGTGCGGAATAAGCAAAATTCATGTAATGCGTCACGGAAATCGGCGGAAGAGATGGGCGAGAATGCGAGTCCTTGTTATGATGATGATGATGATGTTGTTGATGATGTTGATTGCCAGACGAAGATGAATCTGGCGTATATGAAGTCCACTTGTGAGCAGAGTTCAGAACATGACATTGGCCCGGTTCTGAAAGTCCTGTGGACGATCTCGGAGCCGTAACGAAGAAGGAAGATTCCTGCTGTCGTTGCAATGAGGGATCGACTTCCTGCCCTCTGTCACCGCTATAAATGTCTGGTGGCGTTTGGCGTAGAGAGGTTTGATCGGCTGGAGAATCCACTCCTCTTTGTAAAAATGACGAATGAACGGGAGCGGATGGAACAGGCATCCGAGGAGGGTCACCCCCAAAACTGGATTGACCACCGGACATGGGCTGAGTGGGGAAACAGAGCGTTTGGCAGTGATCTCTCCACATATGCTTGATCGTTCCAATCCTCTGATCCCGTCTTGAGAAAAGCCAATGAATTTCGTGCAAAGCCCGAAGACAGATCTTCACGGTCTCTCTCCCCGCTTCATTTCTTTGAACTTCTTCTGCAGACGCTCCTGGCTGAGAGAACGATGTGAAGGCGTCGTCAACCGACAAGATAGCGGCGAAGAAAATCGCTTCTTCAACCAGTCCATAGTCAAGACGGAACAGCAGCGGCTTGTCGTAAGAAAGTTGGCATTGAATGATATGCAGAACCTGAGGAAGAAGTCGGGTACAGTGATTGAGCGCAGAAGCGTGCGTCTTTCGAACTGAAGACGAGTAATGATACGATGTATCAACAGGCGTGGAGTCGTTGGACGCTCTTCCTGCCAACTCTTCACGTATGCGATTGTCTGTAAAGCGAGGCGCGATTGAATCAACTTTCACATGAAGCAGCAAGTTTTTCGGTTTAAACAGAAAACTTACGGCACCGGAATATCATCAACTTCCATGCGAAAACGAACCGTTCGACGTCCATCTGATCATCGTCGACAGGAGGTCCGCTTTCCAAAAGCGAGCCGAGCTCATTCCAGCAAGCATCAAGGCTATTCCAGATGCGGAAGATGGCATCAAAGTCAATGTCTCTTCCTTGCCTCGCAGACAGAGACGTCAGAGATGTATAGATTTTGCGGCATAAGCTCCCAATGCGGATAGGAATAGAGAAGAATGGATTCCTGGAATTTGGGCGCGTAGAGAAACCGACTCTTTCGCTAACTGATCGCTCACCTCCAGGGATAGTACTCCCATTTGGAGGTAAGAACGCATTCGGCATAGCTCCAGAAAATTCATGTGCCTCTGCGGCTTCGAACGCAAGAATATCATCTTCAGAGCTATTACAAAAAGAAACTGTGTCAAAACAAAAATCTGTGGAGGGGGGGGTGAATTGTAGCTTACAAAATGAGGCGACGGCCTTCCAAACCTGCTCGAAGGCTATCTTCTAGTTGACAGTACCAGAAAACTCGTGTACGGACAATAGCATCGTGAAGCGAAGGGACAGTCAAAGTGCAAAGGACGCGTGCTTGAGCAAGTGCAATTTCATACATATTTTCTCTCTTGAGAAGAGAGATGCTGGGGTTGGTGTTATCTTTAAAAGAGAGAGAAAGCGAAATGATCAGTTAGGGGGCTAGGAGAGTTTGTGAACAGGGAAAATTATACCTTCTAAAAGAGGGTACAAAAGAAAGAGAATTCTGACTCCATCCCAAGTAGGAGTTCTAATAAGTCCACATATATCGATAAAGTCCAAGAGCTCAGTAATCATAGTGTTGAAACGAGTGTATAGCTCCATCTTCATCGAAGCAGCAGCGAGAGCAGGGTCAAGAGGTTGGAATTCATCGAACTTGGGTTGGGGTCCAGCTTCGTCCTTGATAGGAGGAGTAGCCTTCGATGCAGCAGCAGCAGCAGTAGCAGAGCGTTGAGCTGGGGTGAGTTTGAGACAGCCACCCTTTTCGTTGATCCCATAGGTAGCAGCCCAGATGGTGATAGTCATCATGAGAAGGTGAGCTTCCTTGCTTAAAAGAGGAGATCCCATCTCGTGGGCAGAAAACCGAGAGGATATCTCTGCGGGATCTAAAATAGGATCTAAAAGGACCAAATCAAAAGGATGTTCGATGTGACAATTAGGAAAAAGGGTACTCACGCTGGAGGCTGAACCACCTCCAGAATTTGGAGCGGAAGAAAGGAGCCTGTAAGTTTGGAATGTGCTGAGGACGGAAAGAGTCCTCTGGATCCCTGGCGTCCTTGCCGTAGATAGCTCTGGGGAGTGAGTGGGTTGATTAACATTCCAATCTAGTGACATTTGATGCGATGCTATATTATACTGCTACTCACTCGACTTTTTGAATTCGCCGACCACGTCTCAGTAGCCGGGTCGGCTTTGACGCCGTAAATTCGTCTCTAGAATGATGATGAGCATGCGGTATGTGGGAGACAGCATGGGAGGTGAATAAATAAATCAAAACACACATGCACTTGAGATTACGCTCCTTGCAATTAGTGCAAGCAGGTTCGGGGCCAGCAGTGTCGAGATCGAGGTCTTTGAGATCACATTTTACTCTGTTAGAGAAGGACAGATTAGTTTTATAAAGGTCGAGGAAGCAAGTGAGAGGAGAAGAAGAAGCAAAGGATACCTTCTCATTCGACAGGCGCCACAAGCAGTGAATTGAAGACGAGGTTTAGCACGAGGGTAAGGCTCAGCCGGAGATGTCGGCTTTGTATCAGCAGGCTCTGGCTCATTGCTGGGGGAACGGTGAGGAGGCATTGGGAGGTGAGGAGGGGGGAGGGGTGGGTAGGGAGAAAAGAAGGAAGAAGATTGACATAGATAATATACGGAATCGGGACTAAGGGAATGATGGGAGACATTTTGAGTTAATTTTACGGAAGATGAGGAGGAGATTTCAGTGGGGATCTGTTCAAATCAATTCCTGCCGAGGATCAAGTCAATGACCCACCTCCGCCAATAGTAACCATTCCTCTCCATCCAATCTATCCAATATAACCCAATCACCGTACTTACCTATTCAATATCCAATATTCACTCATCCACCCCTCCTTCACTCCTTCAGGTTCACTCTCTACTCCTGCTGTGTTGCTGCTGCTGCTGTTGCTACTTACCAATCGTCCTTCAACAACTCGGCTTTGTTCCACATCCGACAGCGCTCATCAATAAACAGTATAGGTGGTGTTACCGGGCAGGTTTCGTTTGGACCAAGCTCGCACAGCGTTTCCCATGTAATTGGATCGTCAATCGCCGTACAGAAACTTTTGAGCGTTTGTTTGTTGTATGCATGGAACGTGTCATCTCGAGGCAATTCATCAATACAAATAATAATTATCGAGATCTTGGAATTGGTTCAGAATCAAACTTGACAAGAGACAGATCTGTAGATTTCTACACATGAAAGGGTTCGTGATCGGTTGATGTAAGTATGTAGTATTATCCAATGGCAGACACAACACAAAGCTTACTGTATACACTGCTTACTGCTCCTAGTAGTAGTCTCCCAACTCAACCATCCCTGCTCTTCTTAGCGCTCTTCGCAATTCTCCAGGCGTGCGCTGATCACTGTTTAGCTTTCGATCCCGCGCCATCTGTTCGACATTGTTCCCGTATTTTTCTTGCAGTTTAAGTAGATACGAACGTTCACCGTCTGCAGAGTGACGGGCTATACCCGTGATAGGTATTGACATCGTTGAGCTTGGTTTAGTAGATAATGATGATGATGATGGTGCCGAGGATACCGTCTCTAAAGCTAAAATGGAAGAATCAGATGATGTCATTCCTTGTGAACATGAATGAATAAATCAAAAGCCGCAAGAATCGCGATCGAGCAACGGTCGTTACAGAATTCCTTTTCTGACCCTCCTTGTATTGCAATCACAGATCGCTGAGTTCCAAGTACCAACCCACCGGTCCACACTGATCAGAAGGTCAGTCACCGCAATTGAATACAAAAGCGTTGGGTGACTCAATCCCCACGAACAATCGAATAAAAAAAGAAAAAGAAAAAAAAAAGGGATTGAATTAAGATAATTAAATTGTAGATGGCCAACTTACCAGCCACGATGTTGTTCATGTCATTGCTCACTCTTTCTTGCCATCCTGGTCCAACATCTGTCACCCACTTCTTAACAGCTTCCGGCTCAATTTCTACCTCTTTCATGACATCACATCCATCATCCCGTGACTCAATGTCTTCCTCTTCCTCCACTTCAAAACCAATCACATTTCCTTCTTCATCACGGGCAATTTTACCATATCTGGTACTGACCAGTGATGTCCTCGATAGACAACTTGTAATCTCATCACTGCCACTCAACCTTTTTCCCTCCCTCTTATCTGAAGCGCTGCGTATCGCTAAAGGTTCAGCGATCCGCTCAACTCCCCCTCGTAAAATAGGATTCGTTCTATGAACAAGACCAAGAGCTGCATAGCTTCCATAGATCAATGATGACAACAACTGTCAGAGGTCTACTCTCTCATAATGGGAGCTTCTTTGCAAATAGTCTACTTACTTCTGTTTCACCGTTTTATTTTTATCCCAGGCCTCTTGCACAATTTTTGGCCCCCGTATGGCTGGGTGTGTGTATATGTGTGACTTTTTGTTAGAGTTTTTTGTTTTGTTTTTGGAGCGCGACGATCCCAGTTTGATTCTCTCACCTGGCATTTTCTTTAGTTTCTTTTTCGCTCTCTTCGAGTGAGAGACAGCTCTATGACTAGAAGACCGAGCTTTGCGATGTTGTCGCGGATTAGCCATTTAGATATACTGTATGTCGGCTGAGGCTACAGCCCGGTAGTGGGGTTTTTGACAAGTGTGTGTGGTCACCAGAGGTAGACAGTCGGAAGAGTTAGGATGACTAAGCAATCATCGTGACTTTTCGCGTTAAGTTTATACCACCTTGTCCTCATCATGTCCCAGTTCTCTTTCCGTCCTACACCAACTTCTACCCACACAGTTAACGTTCGTGTTTCGTCTTCTTATTCTCATATACTCTATGTTCTCATCAGAAATCTCCTCCTGCTTAGGCTACCAAGCGATGGGCTACCAGTATGGGCATTTGGGGTGTCGGTGCCGGAACTGCCGCTCTTTTCGTCTGTCCAACTTTGTTCGGCTTTGTTTGATCTTCTTTTTGCTTAACGCCTTCAATTCAGCTCCTGTCTGTGACCCCACTTGTTAAGCGGGAAGTACTGAGCAAACTCCCAGTGGTGAGTCACCATTCATTCCGTCTATCTTTCTTCCACAAACTTTCTAACTAAAACTCAATTCCAGTTGGGCGAATACTACTCAGACAACACTCCAGCATCGGACAAACCATTCTAATACCTGTCGGCTTCGCATCGTATACCTGTAGAACTCTTTTGGGTATCCATTTTAGATGTCAGCATTAGAATATATTGTCATCTTTGTGATTTTTTTTCGGGTGCGATTGTGCAACTTTTAACCAACAACAACAACCACCATTCCAAAGTCATTGGTACGGTACTCCTTTACCTCCGGACAACTAGGGTCGCAGCAACCTCAGTGGGACAATCCGTCGCATCACTCGCAGGTTTGTCTATCAACCCTAACTCGGTCTGTTGCCCGCCATCGATTTCGTGGTTTTCAAGTTCCTCACAGTTTGACTGTCGATGAGGGGTCGTTCCCCTCCCTCGTCAGATCAATGTCAAGTTTCCCCTCGAGTACCTTGACGGCGTCCAACGTGCGTCCAATATACACCCCTACTCTCATTGTCAACCCATTGAAAAAGACCGAACCTGAGTAACCATTGAGACCCACGAATAACCTCCATTCCGAGGGCTTTGGCCGCCTTGAGGTTCCTATGATCGTCTCGTTGGGATCTCAAACCGGTTCAAGTTTAAACCAACAAAATAAATAAGAACACCCACGCACTCGGGAATGTCATCGAGAAACACAGCTTGATGTGGTTTGACATCATTTCGCTCACAAGCCAACGTGTAAAAATTGGGGTCGGGTTTCCTATATGATGCATACGAGACGTTCTCAATAACCAGGAACAACGGCTAACAGGGAACACGCTGTGAAACTTGCCGTAACCCTAGAGTGCTGCTATCGCAAAAATCGTCGAACAGCCGACGTAAGTGATCAGGAATGGGACCGTCGGTTCCCCATCCAAGAAATGTGCGCTCAGAGTCGGATATGACATCATTCCCGGAAAAGTTGTTTGTCAGTGCAATCAGACGGTGTTTGCCCGCTTCTGTATGTTTTGTATTCATGTCGTTTGTTAGATCCATGCTGTTTCATGACGTTGCAAGTAACAGAAATATTGACTGACGCCTGATGCATTGGATGGCCATGAGGACATGGGAATCATAAATGTTTGAGCAACGCATCATACGTCCGAACAGCTAGTAGCACAAAAGACAGATCGTTAGAATGGACATGTTGAAGAGCGAACATTCCATTTGTCAGCCTACCTCCCTCCCATCTATCTGAAGCTGCTTGGGTAACGCTGGGCATTCTTTCACAAAGATGAGAACTTATGGAGATCCGGAGTGAAGGCCAGGACGACATCACCTCGTCCCTTACGCGCGCAATACTGTCTATAAGCGGCATTGTTGACGTCAGTGTCAGACAGCTCCCGACCAAATGCTGTATAGAACGTCAACAATGGCAATTGACCTCGTTCGAATTGCTGCCAGGCACCCGCTGTACCGCGAGAACGTCTTTCTCCATATCGCAAAAGTTAGTTAGTCACGATAAAAGGACACAAGACCGAGGTAGAAGCTAATGGGGAATGTAGACGAACATGGAGACGTTGATGTAATCCTTCGGAAGACCGTGCTCTTGCTCAAACTCTGCGATGGCGATGAAAGGACTTCGCATGACAACCCCGCCAATCTAAGTCGGACTCTTGAAATTTTTTTGGGAGAGAGAAAACGATGAGATGGATCTCACATCGAAAATTACAGCCTTCAGCATTGGAGTGATCTAGAGCAGAGAGTTGGGGCACCGATATGTAACAGTGACAGTATAGTGATGGTCGAGTCCACAGGAGCTTCGCTGACCGGTCCGTGCATTACCCGGACAAGAAAGAGAGGCTCACAAACGGTCACCGGTATTAGTACATACCAGTGGCACCCCCTATTACGGTATTTTCCGGCATTCATCATATGACAATACCTTTCTTAACAACCAATTTCGTTGTACAAGGGCGATAGGACAAGCATTGTTCAAGCCTACTCAGTGGTGGCAAATTGCAGACTCAAGAGTCCGAAGTCTCGTGACTTGAAACATCTCACCCCAAACCATCAGTTTCTAAGTCTATCGCTTGCCTTTACGCTCACACTCGTGAAGTAAAAGGCAAATTTTGTCTTGAGCAAGCCCAACTAACTTTGCGGAGATTTTTGGACTACTTTTCGTTTCATTCTAGTCATCATGCCACCAGCACAAGAACAATCTTCTCGTTCACCCTCGTACGATAATCTTTTGGAAGAACGTGTTGAAACTCTGAAGTGAGCCTTATAGTTTTCTGCTTGGAGATAAGTTACTCACATCTTTCTCAAGAGTCATTGCTGCTAGGCGGAATGAACTTCTTCGACAGATGTACGACATCATTCGAAAGCGGGAAAATTGCGGGGCGCTTGTGAGCACGGCTGAAGATGAAGACGAAGGTCTATCATCGTTTTTAGACCGATTTGATTTGGGCAAGAAGTATGTTGACCAGCTTATGTATATTGCCATCTTTCACATAATGTCACTGATTCCAAATCAAGCCCAGAGACAGGGTCAATCGCCAATCTCGACCTATTTCCATCCTTAATGCGACCTCTCAGTCCTCAACTACCATCACCCTCATCATCGTCACGCTCTCAATCTGCCAGTCCAGATCCTCCACCTCCACCTAGACGAGTGACTCGCTCCAGTAAACCCCCATCTGATAACAGAGGAAAGCACAAACTAGAGACTGAGCTCGATTCCACCACACCGAGACGAAAGAGACACGTTTCTCACAAGCCCACGAGTCAGACTAGTCGGGAAATAGAGACACCCAGGAACCACGACGAGGAGTCTGATGGACGAGATGAGCTCGACCTTATCGGCTCCAGAGGTTCCTCTCCTGCACCCAGGAGTCGGCAGTCAACTGCACCTCCCCCAACTACTACTTTAGGCTCGCCTTCGGTTTCTAGGTCACCTGAGCGAGATACCATGTCAATTGTGGAACACGAATCGGAGATAAATGAGGAAATGAAGGAGAATGAGCATGGAGAACCGTATGAGACGGAGGAGAAAGAGGAGGAGGAGATGGAGGAGGATGAGGATGAGATGGAGATGGATGAGGACGCGGTGCAGGAGGACCAAACCATGGAAGAACTGAAGGTTGAGCAGGTCGAAAGGCTGGTTCAAGCACAGGTCGAGGAACAGGTCGAGGAAATTGAACAGGTCGAGGAAATCGAAGAACAGGTCGAGGAACGGGCTGAAGACCAGGTCGAAGAACGGGTCGAGTTACAGGTTGAAGAACAGGTTGAGGAACAGATTGAGGAACAGGTCGAGGAACAGGATGAAGAACAA